>JAXGGA010001486.1:0-150648 GCA_038373865.1 Uloborus plumipes | reverse complement strand
CTTATTCAATGCACAGTTTTGTTAAATATATTATCCTGAGTGCAAAAAATATTGCTTTAAAGTTATATCTTTTATAGAAAAAATTCCTTAGCATTTCCAGTAACATAGAAACACTAAAAACTGATCACCGAGAAAAAGCACTTTAAAGTTTGGCTTTTCCATTAGAACACATAGCATGCATGCCCTAAAGTCGCTCATAACTTTTTAAATAATTTAGCTAGAACAATGCTATTTTTTTCTGAGTGTTTTAAATAACTTTTACTTTTGAAATAAGCAATAAAAATTTTTTTGGTCTTTTGGTCATTTTTGAGGTACTGTAACCCCTTAAAATTAAGCTTTATACTATTTTAGTTCTTCATAAACATTATTCTAATTCAGAGTATTACCTTCATAGAAGGTCATTTCTAGTGAAGTTTGTCAGAAACTAGTTTATTTCTTCATCTTTGGGGATGCTTTCAATACATTGCCAATTACTAATCATTGCGAAATTATTGAAATTTGCATTTCAAAATCATTACCATAAATTGCTCTCATTAAAAACTTGTTTATTCTCTAAAGTATATTAAAAGTCATAAATTTTAGACAAGAGCAAGGTATGACTTACTACAGAACTGCTTACTTTTAACTGCAATGAAATGCCTATCACGTTTGACTTTTGCCGCAGTTATGTTTTCTTTACATTTAGCCATGTGCGTCTTGACTTTCGACTTGAATTCCATTGACCATCATTGTTAATGCAATTGCTATCTTACTTATTAGTTACACTGGCGGAAAAAAAAATCCCAACACCAAGAAAAAATTGCCGTAGAGTAATGAAATTTGGGTAATGCAATTGTCTAGTTAACATGTTTAATTGATTAAATGTACAAGATCACTGGCTAATTTAAGCTCAAGAAAATGCTGTGCAAATGTGAAATTATGTCAATTTAATAGAGGGTGTAACCTCCAGAATTTTGAAGGCAAGCCTGCAAGCGTGCATGCATTATGTCATACAGGTGCCGAATGTCACTTTGTGGTATGGAGCTCCATGCTTGTTGCACTTGCTGTGTCAATACTAGGACCGTCATTGCTGAGTGTGGATGATGCTCGAGGTGCCATCCCATGATATCCCATACGTTATCAATTGGAGACAGACCTGGTGATTTTGCAGGTCATGGTAACATGTCAGCACTCTGTAGAGCACATTGCGTTACAGCAGCGATGTGAGGGCGAGCGTTATCCGGTTGGAAAACGCCCCTTGAATGCTACTCATGAAGGGCTGTACTACTGGTTAAATTAACAGACTGACGACAAATTTTCAGTCAGTGAGTTTGGGATAACCACAAGAATGCCCCTGCTGTCGTAGGAAATTGCTCCAGAGACCATAACTCCAGGTGTGAGTCCCGTGTGTCTAGGCCGTAGACCGCTTGGATGCAGGCGGTCCCCTGGCCTCCTTCTGACCAATATACAGCCACCACTGGCACTAATTCAGAATCTGTTTTCATCAAAAATTACAACAGATCTCCACTCCGACCTCCAGTGAGCTCTGTCGTGGCACCACTGCCGTCGGAAAAGGCAATGGTTTGCAGTCAATGGAATACCGGCTACAGGCTGCCTGGCTCGGAGCTGTCCTTGAAGTAAACAGTTTCTTACCGTTCCTCGGGTCACGACGGTACCAACTGCAGCTCGAATGTCAGCCGCAGATGCAGTACGATGCGCCACAGCCGTACGCAAGATTCGGCGATCTTCCTTCTCAGTCGTGCCACGTGGAAGCTCGGAACTCGATCTTTTTGAGGTAGTTACCATCCCTTGCCCATAGCTTCCAATAATCATGCATGGTGGAAACATTCCCACCCAAGTCTTTCTGCAATATCGCGAAATGAAAATCCACCTTCTCGTAGCCAAATTGTACGACCTCGTTCAAACTCGGTGAGCTATTGATAATGGCTTCTTCGTCTTCTTAAAGGTATTCCTGGCTAACATGAACGCAATTCGTCAAATTTCACGGAAAAATAATACAAACGAGCTTCACAACACGCTTTTAAAATAAGCCTTATTTGCATGTTCTGAGTGACGCCAGCTGCGCCACACTTATGCGCGGAACATGAAATTTCAATCGATGTCATCTTTCAGTTGTATAAACACGCCTACCAAATTTCGTTTATCTAACACAAATCTTTCTTGGTGTTGGGATTTTTTTTTCCGCCAGTGTAGTATGACTTTTTAAAAAATGTTTCGCAGGGAACCAAATTCATATACATGGTTGAACAGCGTGCACATTTAGAATAGATTGTCATTATGGTTCTCTCAGTAGCATTAATACAAGGGCGAAAAATATTTCAAATGCTAAGAATAAAATGTCTTTTAGTAATCATGGTAATATTTAGTGTCTGACAAACAACGGGTGCTTGCTCAGTTCGGCCACTTAAAAACTACCTTGGCTATTAGTTCTTTCAGAATTAAAATTTTTCGGAAGCCATGTTGCATTGAGTTTTCCTATTTACTCTGAAAAATACGCTCTCTCTCTCTCTCTCTCTCTCTCTCTCTCTCTCTCTCTCTCTATATATATATATATATATATATATATATATATATATATATATATATTATATATATATATATATATATATATATATATATATATAATATATATTATATATATATATATATATATATATATATATATATATATATATATAGAGAGAGAGAGAGAGAGAGAGAGGAGAGAGAGAGAGAGAGAGGAACCGGGAAGAATGGAACAGCTGTATATGCCGAAAAAAAGTGGGAAAAAAAAGGAAAATATATTTCTAACCGGTAGGTAAACCTAAGGTTACCTACTGATAAGAAGTAAATTTGTAATGTAACCTGTAGGTAAAGGTGGGTTAAATGATAATATTAAGCTTCAAATATATTTTCTTGCTTTACGATTTGAACTAATTTAACTGTGAATTTTAAATTTATGACTTCTTTAAACTGCTAAGTTTATTTAAAGAAACAGAAACTGTGGTTATATCTTTTTAAAACATGAAAAATATGTCATAAAAGCAAAAAAAGCGTTTTGTCATATCACCAGGGTTGCCAGACGTCCCGGATTTCAAGGGACAGTCCCGTTTTTTGAAATATTGTCCCGCGTCCCGGGGAACCTTGATACGGGACGGCTAAAGTCCCGTATTCTGGCTAGAAGCAGCATTTTACAGAACGAAATATTATTTTCAGAAAAAAATGAAGTAAAACAAAAAATGAAGTAGCGTAAAAAAATTGAATTTTAATATTCTCTTGTTCTGAAGTAATGTTAGTGTTCTACTCATTTAGAGCAAAAATTATTGTGACAATCAATTCAGCAAACGTTCGTCCTAAAAGTGGTGCATCTCCTTGTAAATGATTTTAGTATGCCTTAATATATAAAAAGCCCTTCTCAATTTTTCAATTATGAAAGAAATATATGTGTTGAGCTACTATTAGTCACTAGATTTTTTGAATCAATCAACTTTAATCTTTTGAAATTTGCTTCACTTCGCTTTTGTACTAAAAAACGTAACTAAATGTTATTCCATTTAGCAAAGAAATACGCGTTTTAAAAACATGAAGAATTTAAGATACATAATTTTTACTATGAGCGACAGAAATATAAATTAGTGAGCTGTATGACAACCTAAAGACCATTAAAACTTAGAAAGAATTATTGCAAAAGTAATTAGGAAATTAATGCATTCACATATAAGTGGGCGTGGCTTTTGCTTTTTTTTTGGGTATAATTTACATTCAAATTTGGGGGGGGGGCAAATTTACATTTTGCCCCCCCCCCCCCCCATCTCGGCATAATTTGAAATGACGTGCCTGCTTCAGGAAAAAGGGGGTTCATGGCAGGGAAATATAAATTTTCACAATAATTAGTGTTAAACCTTTTCCCACTAATACTCATGTCGAAAAATTATTATGCAATAGTAAAAAATGAAAATTTTTTTCATATGATCATTGTGTACTTTGTTCCTCATTTATGTTTGGGAGAAACGTTTAATATTAAAGTCAAGGTTGTATAAATTCTACCTTTCACCCCCCCCCCTCCCAAGAGCTTGTCCCGTATTTACAGTTCCTAAATCTGGCAACCCTGCATATCACCCCACTTGTCGCGTAAGATGACGGAAGGAAGTGGGAAAGATGACGAAAAGCTAAAAGTAAACATTAACCCCTTGACAAAAAATCATGAGTCTGACTTTTAAAAAAAAGTTTAAAATCTCCATTTTTCTTTTTATCTTCCTTTGAGTGCAAATTTACTACTAAAAACAAAAAATTATGTTTGAATGCAAGTTTTAGCACGAAATATAATATTCTTTTTTTAGGTTCGGTAATTTCAAGACAAATTTCTAATTTGTTCACTTTAAAAAAGGTAAGTTATCTTTGCCCTATCGTGATAGCTTATAAATTTCATTAAAAAGAATAATTTAAATGAGTAATGAACAAAATTTTCTTGTTCAAGAAATCAGTGTACGGTTTTTAGAGCTTTCTTTCTTTCTTTCGTTTCATTGCCTTTTAAAGTTGCCTATTTACTTTTTAATGAAATGTATGATATGTGTGTACAGGAAAAAATAGTGGCTTTTTCGTGGAATGACCCACTTAAGTTTAAAAACAAATTTTGCTTCTAATGCTAAAAAAAACGCAGTCTTGATTTTTTTCCCCAGTGATTTTTACAAGACTTTGAATTTCTTCTGGCTAAATAAAGATGATTTACACTACTCATATTCTTCATTCGCAATATCCTTTACAAAATCTCCAATTTGCCGTTTCCCATTAGTGTTATTTACACGTAATCAAAACATATATTCTCTGACTCCCTAAATAAATTTTACTATTGGTTTATGCAATAAGTAAAAAGAATCAAAATATGAAAAAAAGGTTTTAAAACAGAACTCCTTAGCAACATATTTATATCTTTGAAATTTCACTAAGCATGCAATACTGATTGAAAAAGACAAATATTTAAATGTAAGATGCATCATTCCATTTTCCTAATACACTCTTACATATTTTTATTTTGAGAGAGAAATACATGTTAACTTGTAATTCAAATGCATTTTTCTGATACATATATTGGTGGTTATTTTAGTTTCGAAGTGTACATTTCAGAAGATTTGGGGAAGAAGCACCCCTAGTAGCATCAACTCATCGGATTTTGCTCGGCCGATCAACAAACTCCTCGTAAACTGATCCTGTAACGCACGATGACATCGTTCCGATCAGTATCCGAGCACGGTTTTCGATGAGCTACTTATCATCGGAAATCGATATCCTTCTGATCAACTTTCCCGATGAAAATAAGATGAGCTATATTCCATCGGAAAACGATATCCTTCCGATCAAGTTTCCCGATGAAATTCCTCGGCACGGGACTGTTCTGCTCGTAAATTGCTCCAAATCTCATCGTATTCTCATCGGATTTTGCTGCTCGGATTCTGCTCGGCCGATGAGACATATTGGATCATCGGCCAATGAGAATTTCATCGGGTTTCGATGAATGGCCGATCATCGGCCGATGAGATGATGCGGCTAGGGACTACACTGCAAAAAATTAACTGTTGTTTTTACAGTATAATACTGGCAGCTGAGGTTCCAATTCAAAACTGTAAAATTAGTAATTTTACAGTTGCTTACTGTAAAGCTAACAATTTTACAGTTTATTGCCGTAAAATTCAGATGCATTATACTGTAAAAACAACAGTATAATACTGGTAGCAGAGGTTCCAGTTTAGAGCTGTAAAATGCAACTCGGTAACAAACTGTAAAATTAACAATTTTTACAGTTTATTACTACAAAATTAGCTGTATTATACTGTAAACACAACATTCATTTTTTACAATATACTAGTTCTGAACTTTTAAAATCCAAGTAAATTTAAAAGAAAAATAAATACATAAATAAAATAATAATAATGATAGTAGCCAATAAAAGTAATTAAAAAGAACGGGTTACTTTCCAAAAAAGTTGTTTAATACAAACATGAACCAGTTCAGTTGTGCACTATTTTTAAAAAAATTTAAAACAGTAATCATAAACTGTCATTCTAGGAAGTAACCTATGTTTTCGTAGTTTATTTATAGCTTGGGAACGGTGTCATATTATTTCAAACAGGTCACTAAAAATTTTCACACAATCATCTCCTGGAATGTATAAAAATAAAATACAGATATTTTATTTTCTGATTTAAGAAAACTTTAATTAAAAATAATATGTTTAGTAGTTTTCTGGTGACCTGTAAGACAATCAAGGAAACTCAACTTTTGTTCCATATAGCTTTAACTATATTTAAAGAAACACGTAAATAGTGGGGAGAAATCAGTGTTAATAACTAATACGGAAACGCAAACAAATAATGCTGTTGCCATTCTCGTTTCCATTTCTTTCTTTTTTTTTTCTTTTCTTTTTTTCTTTCAACTTTTTTCTATTGTATCTTTTTTTTTTTTCACCTCAAGAAGACTAGTTGACAAATCTTTTAACTAATTCCATTTATTCGTCAAAAAGAATGAATCTCTGCTAAAGCAAAAAGGTACAACAAAAGTTTGGAGTTGTATTTACGTCTCCTTAAAAAAAAAACTTTTTGTTTGTTTTCATTCCGTTTTATTCAGCTGATAAGATGTTTTGTAAATATTTCAGGCTCGATGCTTTTGATAAGGATTGTTACAATCACTCAATTGATCCCCCACGAAGCTATTACGAAAAGCATGAAATACGACAGTTTGAAAATCTTTGAAATCTCTTCCGGTCTTGCTTCTAAATTTTTTGTTGCGTATCCTACAGTTATCGCACATTATGCTACACACAATGGGCGTGTAAATATGACAGACAATACTCTTCCAATTCGTTCATTTTTTAGATTCAAAAGTAAAAAAAAATAAGAAAAGAAAAGAATAAGTAAGATTTCCTTTTTTTTTTTTTTTTTAATATGATAAAAAGAGAATTGCGCGATATTTACACACTCCAGCATTTTATTAAGCAATATGCAGAAAATGCAAAGAATTGCTACAGACGGCCGTTATTAATCTTCCAATGTCTATCAAATGTTTCAGTATATTTTGCACGAAACCAGTTTCATAATAGCCGAAGAATTAAGGGCAACAATTCTGATTCTATTTTTTGCGGGCTGATATTAGTGTGTCCAAAAAAATTTCTCCTGATAAATGATTGTTAAAAATGACGATTCAATACAGTCCAACTCGATTCAGGGCCGACAAACAAAAAAGGAATCCCAAGGCTAGGCCCTTTTTGTCACACGGGCTTGAAATTTCTAAGGGGCAGAAAAATTTTCCAGAAATCATTCAAATTATTTTTTAAAAAATTGTCTCTGGTTTTTATATTTCATTTTTTTCTTTTTCAACGTTTCTATCTATTTTTTTTTCCAAATTTTATAGTTAAAACTTAATTTTAAATAGAAAGATATCAGCTGCACTGAAAGATTAGTGAGAAAATATATCTTTTTATGACCACAATTCACTTAAATATTAGTGTGTGCGTAAGTGCGTAAAAAAACTATGGTAAACACATTTTTATTTATTTATTTATTTAGAATTTACACATGAGAAATTGTCTATGGTAGATTTACAGGTTTGTGAGTAGATCGCAATGCACTTTTGGGGATGCATTATTAACAGAGTTACATAAAACATTTATTATGAGCCCATTTGTGCTTTCCTTCCGTGCCAATATGTCGTGGGGTTCCTCGCAATTGTCACATTTGCAACATGGTAAATTGGCTACAGGGTATTGTTCAGCCAATTCTTCATTATTTTTTTTTAATTAAATCTGTATTTATGGAGTGGGAGGGGTGGGTGACGCGTATAAAGTAGATCAACTATTCACTATTCAAAGGGGGCAGGAAATTTTGAAAATGCCGTGGCATAGGCGGTTCGTTCAGGGGGGGGGGCACTTCCAGAAGTAAAGGGGCTTTGCCCTCTCACTTTTCACGGTTAAAAGTAATGATCGAGTGAAAAAATATATTTTTACTCAGTGGATTGTTGAATTTCACCAGCTGAAAATTCCAAAAATCGGCCTTTTTTCGTGCTATTTCATAAGAATGGATGAAATCAACCGCCCACGTTAATTTTTGAGGCCAAATTCCGCATTTTATTGATGTCAGTTTATCAGCAATGTTAAAATGGTTATTAACGTTGTAACAACCGCTTAAAAACGTTTATAAAAAGTTTAAAGGTTATTTGTGCTACATAGGTTATAAAATCCAATAATAAAATTCTTAATAAAATCCAAAAATTTGCCAAATTGCATCAAAAAAGCCATTTAAGGTGCTGCATCTCAACCCCCCCCCCCCTTTTCCTTCGACCCCGCCTTTTGTATTTTTCTTGACCCCCTGCTTTTTTGGTGCACCAGCCGCCCATGGCCCTGAGCATGGAAACTTGCAAGCAGTGGTCGGAAGCAATGGTCGGAAATAGCCCGCTACAAGTAGCGAAACTACTGTAGTAGCAACATTTTTTAGTAGTTTGTAGTGTAGCGTACTACTTTTGAAAAAAAGTAGAGTAGTGAGTAGTGCGATACAAAAAATAGTAGTTTGTAGCGATTTCTGGAAACTACTTTTAAAGTTTAAAAAAAATAATTTAAAAAAAATTGAAAAAAAAAAAAGAGAACGAATTAAAGAAACAAGGTTTAATTGACTCTGACTGGTTGCACGAGTACAGCAGCGGACGCAATGAGAAATAAGAACCATAAAAATGTGAGTTGATCCCTTAGATTTTAACGAAAGGCATCATAGTTTTATATTCCTTCAAACAATTTTCATGTTCCTAAATATTCCCTGGCAAGAAATGAAAAAAATAAAATAAAATAAAATAAAATAAAGAAATAAAAAAATTGAAGGTGGAATTCTTTCAATCTTTCAACTTTTGAATCCTTTCTTATGTCGAATATTCGTAAAAATTGTTTTAAAAAAAATCTAAAAAGGACAAATTTTAGCAAAAAAAAAATAGGAACAAAAAGGAAAAATAACAAATAAATTCAAAGACAATTCCTTGTTCTGTTCCATATTCAAATGAGTTAATTTATTGATGCAAACCACTTTACGAATTTTTTCCGTCAATCCTCAACCGGTGTATGTTTTTTATTTATTTAATTTTTAAAAATTAGCGAAGTAGCGACTACAATTCAAAAGTAGTTTGTAGTTGCTACATTTAAAAATAAATAGTTGTAGTTGTAGTTAACTACATTTATAACAAAGTAGTTGTAGTTGTAGTTCGCTACAAAATAAATGTAGTTTTTCCAACCCACCGGTCGGAAGTAGCGCGCTACAAGTAGCGTAACTACTGTAGTAGCTACATTTTTTAGTAGTTTGTAGTGTAGCGCACTACTTTTATATAAAAAAAAGTAGAGTAGTGAGTTGCGTGATACAAACAAATAGTAGTTTGTAGCGATTTCTGTAAACTACTTTTAAATTTGTAACTGAAAAAGTAAATAAATAAATGAAAAATTTAAAAAAAAAAAAAAAAAAAAAAAATAGAGAAAGAAAGAAACTCTTTCGAATCTGGTTTAATCGAATTTAATAGATGTAAATCTTGCACGAAAGCACCAGCGGACGCAAATAAGAACTATAAAAATGCGATCTAATTTTAGATACATCATTTTGACGCCATACATTCTATCTGTTTGACGTCATTGGTTTATTTGGTATCATAATTTTCATGTTAATTCCTAAATATTCCCTGGCAAGAAATTATTAGAAATTTGAAGAGAAAATTTTTCAGTCTTTCAACTTTTGAATTCGATCTTGCGGCGAATATTCGTGAAGTTGGAAAAAAAAATTTTTAAATGACAAATTATAACAAAAAAAAAAAAAAAAGAAAGACAAATTCCTAGTAATATCCCGTGTCTTAATAAGTTAATTTATTAATCTAAACCACTTTTCGATTTTTTTCGGTCAATCCTCAAACGGTGTATACTTTTTATTAAATTTATTTTTTCAAAAAGTAGCGAAGTAGCGACAACATTTCAAAAGTAGTTTGTAGTTGCTACATTTTTAGAAAAGTAGTTGTAGTTGTAGTTAACTACATTTATAACAAAGTAGAGTTCACTACAAAAGAAATGTAGTTTTTCCAACCACTGCTTGCAAGTCGAACCCTGCCCAAGGCCCACAATACTTTGGAGGCATGGGCGCCCATAAGGGGGGGGCAAGGGGGGGCTTCGAGCCCCCCCCCCTTGGAAATTAGTATTCTTTCAGCTTTTAGTACTATTTATTCAGAAAAAAAAATTAAAAAAAAACTTCTTCACCCATTAATGAATAAATTATTAAAAATGCCAAATTTTAATAACTCTAATCTGCACTGAAATCGCTTTCAGAATTGTTACAATGTGTTTCTTCCTACATTTTTCAATACAAAAAGAAAGTCAAATTCCTGGGTCAACCGGCGCCGCATTTGCACAGGAAACTACCCCATGTCTGCGGACTAGCGGTTTGGTCATTCCATTTTAAATCAACAAATTTTCAGAAAAGTTGTTGCATTATAATTTTTGATTTTGATGAAAATTTTCATATGCATTCCTTTTATTTCCCAGACCTGACGAAAATAAATATTTTATTTTAAAAAATTGACCCTTTGACATATGGGCCATTTTTGTTGTTGGCAACTGCAAAAATGGGGCATTTCTGCTACTTTGTCTCATGAATTGTAACTTTTTTTCTATCAAAGATTTTTAGCTCAAACATAGCTAACTGGGAAGCTAAGAAAGAGATCTTTTTATGTATGATATCAACAAATTTCAGATTAAAAATATATATATATATATATATATATATATATATATATATATATATATATATATATATATATATATATATATATATATATATATATATATATATATATATATATATATATATATATATATATATATATATATATATATATATATATATGGGTGAATATCAGGAAAAGTGCCAATTTGACCATGGAAATTTTCAATTTTTGAAGATACTCAGAAAATTAAATTAATAGGGTATTTCAAATACACATCAGTAACAATATTTTTTAAAAATTAGGGGCATGGTCAAGGTGAACATTTATCCCCCTTTTAGGGGGGTTGTCTTTGAGCGTTACCGACATGATGAAAATGCTACCGAACTGACAAATATTACTGATTTTACACTTAGTGTATAAAAGTCATCACTTTCACTACCTTTTATGTTCAAAAATAAAACAATTATTACTTAGAATATTATGATATTTTCAGAGCCTGAACGTTTTTTTGTTTTATAAATAAAATTAGAGGCTAATTAAAAGTTAGTTAAAGTCTAAATAAGTGCGACAAAGTTTGTTTCAAACAGATAAATAGGTTAATAGTTAAAAAATAAAAATAAAATAAAATTCTTAATACAATCTTAAAAAACGAAATTAATTCAGGACAGTCAGAGTTTGGTGGGGGAGGGTGATTTTCACTAAAATGTTCGTAAGTTTTCCATTTTAAAACAAAATTATATTTTTGGGTGCAGTAGTTACGAACGAAGGTCGGAATATTGATGTAAAAGAAAAGAGGGTGAAAAAGGCAATAATTTCGTTGAAAACTCAAATTTTGCGGAAAAATTCATGTTTTGAAGCATTTAAAAAACAATGAATAAACTGCTAAAATGGGAAAATTTGGCAGGAAAAATGATACACTTGAATCTATCTGTGTACTTTAAAACTCAACAAACTCAAAACACGAAGAAAAAATTGCGAAAAAACATCGGTAACGCACGCATCAGTTTCGTAACAAATACCTTCTACTTCCGCGCTGCCGACATGACCGCTGCCGACATGACAAATTTCCCTCAATATGATAGCTGAACATCCCTAATTAAATATTCGAAAATAAAAACACCTTGTTATGTCCATGACAATAGGTTTCTTTTCCATTATGCAAAAATAAATTGAAAAATTACTTTATTTTGTGTCTTAATTTCCGCTGCCGACATGACACTTCATTTGGTAGAAACAGAAAAGTCAAGATTGAAAAAATTTTACCTGTAATTTAATGCAGCTGAAGTGAAAATTTTCTATCGGAACTGAAACATCACATATTAGAGCTTCACCCAGCGTAATTTTTTGGCGCCAAAAAATGTTTTGTCTAGATTTTATCATCCCGAAAGTTGGCTCACTCGTCGTGTTATGAAAACTTGTGACAGGCAGAAATTGCTTTTTTTTGTCGATCTAAATTCATTTTATCTAAAACACAAGAGTTAATCGTCATAGATGAACATAAAACACGTTATTTCCTTTTGTATTTGTTTCTGCTGCGATGTTTTATAATCCACAGGATTTTTTTGAACTTTGCGATTCGAATGTGTGACGCGCTGCCGACATGACATTTAGGCAATAAAAAGAGTTCTATTGTCACAAATTAAAGTAAAACCTGAAAATTTTGTCATGGATTGTATGTGCGACGCAGTTTACTGTATGGAAAAAGAAAAATTTTTGGTTTTCATTTGGAAGTGCTTGAGAAATTCATTTGTGACTTAAATTAGCACTTTTCCTGATATTCACCCATATATATATTATTTTTTCAAGGTTAAAGTTTGACGAAAATCTCATTTTTTACTACTTTTCAAAATTAAAACTCTCATGAAAAGTTTAGAATAACAAGCCCTATTTTGTATCATATATTCATGTGTATGGTTACTTATTATATAAAAAAATTGCCTTGTTACTCCGGACCCTTTATGAGATATACCCCCTAAAATTGCAAATTTTCAAAAAATCCAGTTTTCAACGCTGAAAAAATGCATGTGGGGGTAAGGTAAAAATTATTTTATTTGTGGAATCTTTGATACTTTTTACCAGCTTTTTAATGAAACAAAAGTTACTTTGTTATTCAAAGGCGCTTGGCAGCTATGGGCATCTGAATTTTCATATAATTGCCCTGAAGCAACACGATTATTTTTGTACTTCTTAATCACAGGTTTTAGTGAGATTTAATTATATATTTAATTGTTTATTTTTAATTATAGAAATGAGAAAGAAGTGATATGTAGTTACATGTTTACACTTTAATGAGCTAAGTTAAATTTTTTATCGCCTGGGAACAGTGGCGTATTCAGGGGGTGCGCTGATAGGGCTGCAGCCTTCCCAAAATTATCAAAAAGGAATTTAAAACATTTGAGCCTTTTTTTCTGAAATCACGACATGAGAAAGTTTTTCTGTCGAGAAAATTTAAGTATAGGACAAAATTCAAAGAAAGAAATTTCTTCTTTCTTTTTCTTATTTTTTTTTTGACATGTCCTTTTTACTGTTTGTCACTTTTATTACTAATTTAAAATTCCTCTTCCTTGTGCCGACCATAGTTCTGATGATTTTCAAAATGTCTTGCAACTGAACCCAAATTTGGTCATCATCACTTGATTTTCTAAATGATGTTCTTGACCCTTTGGGATGAAAAAAAAATAGGTTCTGCATTCTTCTTAAACACTTTTACTTTTAACACTTCTCCTAGCCATCAGTCACTATCACACGCACAGTAAACATAATCTGATAATTTTGGTTGGATTCTTGTTTTTCGTGCAGCAGAATTTTGTTTGAATATATGATAAAAAATAGGCTTGTTATTCTAAACCCTTCATGGGTTTTTTAATTTTCAAAAGCAGTAAAAAATAGTAAACATGATCTGATCATTTTGGTTGGATTCTTGTTTTTTGTGCAGCAGAATTTTGTTTGAATATATGATAAAAAATAGGCTTGTTATTCTAAACCCTTCATGGTTTTTTTAATTTTCAAAAGCAGTAAAAAATAGTAAACATAATCTGATAATTTTGGTTGGATTCTTGTTTTTCGTGCAGCAGAATTTCGTTTGAATCTATAATAATAAAAGCAAGTGTAATGTGTCTGTCTGTCCATTTGTCTGACCGAGCTCTCCAGCCAAATCTATCGCACGCAGGGACCTGGAATTTTTTACACGGAAGCACAAAGGGGCTGGCCACCAGACCTCGAAGCCCGATTTTCGATTTTTGAATTAGAAAAATTTTAAAAAATCTATATATATAAAGATGACGGTGTTTGTTCGTTTGTAACCGCTGGCCAGAAGTCCCCACAGCACCTACAGACCTGAAACTTGGCTCAAAAATTCAAACGTACCCCGCCCTCGTGCACCTCGAAGGCCAAATTTTTAATTTCGAATTAGTTATTTTTAAATTAATTAATTAGTCTCATTTTTGGTGTATCCGCCATAATTGAGGGGAGAAAACCTTCCCACACCCCAAAACATTATATATCGTTTAAAAGGGTTTTTTTTTTTCTGAAAAAGAAAAGTTTTAGCACGTTTCTGTCCGTTAATTAGGACAGGAGATATTAATTAATCAAATTTAATCAATTTTCAAGGCCTAACTCTGTACGCAGAATTGAAACACTAGAGCCATTTTCCTGATCAGCTGCTCTTTTGTCCCTGAAGTTACTTTGTGATTTAAATTTGCGTATAGATTTAAGCCTTGAAAATTTATTCAATTTGATTAATTAATATCTCCCGTTACTTACTTAACTTTCTGTCTCTTATATTTATTTGGCGAATTGATTTAAACTTTAACATGACTTTAAGTGGAATTTAAAAGGTTGTGGAGCGCATTTGAACTAAAGAATATAATAATTTGTCTTCAGAGGGGTTAAAGTGAATTTAAATTTATTAAGTTGACTTCCTCAAAATTCGGTGTTACCGAAAATGTCACAATGGAACTATTATTGTTAAAAATTTAGAGATGGCTATTCAGTTCCTCTTCGCATTTGGCGTCGTAAAGTTTGGCGACAATCAGGAAATTTACCAAACCTCCCAGCCAGTGAAACACTACTTTCTCCAAATCAAAGAAAAAGAAAACTGTCTGGGAAGGAACAGTAGTTGTTTGCAGTCTAAAGAGTATTTTATTGCATGTTTAAAACATGTATTTAATGCCGCCATCACTAAATTTGTAATAATAATAGTTCCATTCTGACATTTTCTGTAACACCGCTTTCAGTTACTTTTCATATTTGGCGTCGTAAATTTTGGCAACAATCGGGAAATTTTCCAAACTTCCCGGCCAGTGAAATCTTGATTATTTGAGGGTCACTGTTAGATTGTAATCACTTCAAAGCGATGGTACGAAAGACATTATATTTCTTTCCTTTTAATGTTCACATTAAAATCATGGAAGAATGGTTGTGGCTGATCTACCTGATACAATCGGTTCCCTATGTTAATAAATTTAGATTTGGCGACCAATTTTACATTGAAATTACGGTTAAATCGGTGAATTATATTAAATTTCAAGGGCAATATTGCTGTGGTCGTTGAGAGTTTTCGAAAATCTTGGCTCTACAGTTGTGTCAAAAGTTCCATAGGAACGTAAAAATTTCGCTAAAAATAAATAAGTTCGTCACACACACACGAAAAGAAGAAAAAAGTCTTTAAAACTAAAATAATCCTCGCATTGAGCACTACAAACTGAAATGGCATTAAAAGTGTCATCAATATATTTTAAAAGGCCGTGGTGCACATTTGAATTAAAGAATATAATAATTTTAGTTAAGAGGGTGGAGTGAATTTAAATTTATTCAGTTGACTTTCTTTACATTTTTCGCACGGGCATCGCCGTGCGGGTACTGCTAGTATATGATCAAAAATAGGCTTGTTATTCTAAACCCTTCTAGGGTTTTTTAATTTTCAAAAGCAGTAAAAAATAGTAAACATAATCTGATAATTTTGGTTGGATTCTTGTTTTTTGTGCAGCAGAATTTTGTTTGAATATATGATAAAAAATAGGCTTGTTATTCTAAACCCTTCATGGGTTTTTTAATTTTCAAAAGCAGTAAAAAATAGTAAACATAATCTGATAATTTTGGTTGGATTCTTGTTTTTTGTGCAGCAGAATTTTGTTTGAATATATGATAAAAAATAGGATTGTTATTCTAAACACTTCATGGGTTTTTTAATTTTCAAAAGCAGTAAAAAATAGTAAACATAATCTGATAATTTTGGTTGGATTCTTGTTTTTTGTGCAGCAGAATTTTGTTTGAATATATGATAAAAAATAGGCTTGTTATTCTAAACCCTTCATGGGTTTTTTAATTTTCAAAAGCAGTAAAAAATGAGATTTTCGTCGCAAACTTTGACCTTGATTTTTTTTTAAAGATGAAATCTATTGATATCATATATGAAAAGATCTCTTTCTTAGCTTTTCAATGAGCTATGGCTATGCTTAGAATCAAAATCTTCGATGGAAAAAAAGTTATAGTTCAGAAGACAAAGCATCAAAATGTCCCATTTTTGCTGTTGCCAACAACAAAAATGGTCTATATATCAAAGGGTAAATTTTTTTTTAAATGAAATGGATACATTTTTGAGGTCTAGGAAATAAAAAGAATGCATACACAAATTTCTATCAAAATCAAAAATGCTGATGCACACACACCCCATTGGTTGATTCAAAATGGAATGACCCTATATATAATATGTATATATAATCTTTTTACTGTAAACTATGAAGAAAATATCTGAGCCCCCCCCCCTTAAAATTTCGCATATGGGAGCCCATGTTTGGAGGACCTCCTTTCTATTCTATCACTTGAAGTCAACGCGAAATAATGTTTAATTAATCTGTTTGTAGTGTATACCTCTAGCCCTGTGCAGAGTAGGGTGTGTCATGCAAAAAAAAATGTTTCTTTTTTTAGCATCGACTTGCGCATTTGGGATTTAAATATATTCGCACATGGAGAAATCCATTTCAACTACTATTTTTGAAAAATTATTTAGGTTTAGCTACCGGGAAATGGTAATTAAAAATTCTCAATGATGCTCATGTAAACTATTTTGCTTGTGGCGTTTTATTTAATGGCTACAGACCTTTTTACCAATTAAATCATTTATTTAATAAGTTAATAGCATGATAAATGTGAAACGAAAATACTTCAGCTACTGGGCTACTGCTAGTAGTAAAATATCAATAATTTGACCTCATGACTGCCCCCCCCCTTCTCTGGATCCGCGCTTGCCCTCCACACACAAATTCGGAAACATTCGGAGTTGTGCTCATAGATTTATTCATATAAAAGTTAATATTACTACTTGTAAACATAGCCACTAGATGGCAGCATTAATGACGAATTTTGTACTTTGTCAAATTTTTCCTTTGTGGGTAAACCATTAATGTTTTCATAGCAACCATCAAAACCTATGAAAAAATTAACATTGAGAAAAATTTAATTTGTTAAAATTATTCCACGAGACATGTCTGGTTTTTCTTTTGTTGATTGAAACAAATTTAAATTTAGAAAGCGATTATTGTTTACTTTTAAACTGAAAATGCTTAAAAAATGCGATTTGACTTGCAAAAATTTTGGTAATATTTATCAGTCAGAAATTACTAATTTCGTCAAAGGTTGCTCGAAATGCATTAAAATTCAAGCACAATAACCAAAGGGTACTTACCAAGGGGGGGAAATGAGTAATTTACTCTAGCTCATATTTTTGTCTATTTACTTTCCTTCGTGAAAAAACGAAAAAAAGTATGTTGTGCGAATACACTTTAGTTGTGTTAAGTCGGCCCATAAGCGGCGGCACCGGAAGAATCGAACGGAAGGAGGGTAAGCCCCCCCCCCCCCAATTAAATAAATTGAAAAACTTTTCTTTCTTTTTTTGAACTTTGATTCCTAAAATTTTTATAATATTATGCTTTCGCAATGACGATTTGCGAGAGATGTGTGTGTTGTCGTGTGGTTATGTGAGTGTGGACGGTTGTGTGTGTGTGTACTCCTTCGCCACCAAATCCTGCATGGTGGAACAGCGGGACGCACCCTGCTGCAAACTCCGTCTCGCTGAGCAACCATGAGAAGCACCCCCTGCAAAGGCCGGTGAGCAGGTCCGGGTTGGTGGATCACTGGAACGCGAGACGCTGGCATACTGCCAATCTGAATTAGGGACTACATGGAGTTCGAGGTCCAAAAAAGAAACATAAAAAAAATTGTCCTTGCTCAAAAACAACAAAAGAAAGTTTGCCAATAATCATAATAATGATGATCATTAATAATTTCTGAAAAAATCACGAAAAAAATCTTTTTACAGAAAAGAAAAATAAGCATTTTTTCAAGTTCTTTTTACACAGTTTTTAATTAATTACAGTTGAGTTTCGAAAATCCGAGGTAATTGGGACTCATGCCACCTCGCATTTCTGAAAACTCAGATTAACCGGAAAATTTTTAACAACAGAAATTTTATTCCAATTAGACCAATAAGGAAGTGCACTTTTTATTTCTTTGTACATTGAAAAGTACATAATATCTTCACAAAATATTTAACATTCAAATGTTGGAACAAATTTATTTTAATTTTCTCTAAAGGAATTTTAATTAGTTTTTTTCATGAAGTATAAAAGCATTTTTGTGTAAACTTATAAGCAACTGGAAAATGTATGTTGAAAGTCTCGGAATCCATTTTGATAAGTTTTTCCTGACATTTGTAAGGGAGTGTGTGAATGTATGCATTAGCATATCACGAAAACGGTTTGTCATTGAAGGTAAATATTTCGTATATAGGACTTGTACGGTTTCAAGTTGTGCACTTCTCTTGTTTATTGCAATAGGATGTTTCAAAAATGCTGTTAAATTGCTCTCTGTGGTAAAATAATGGTAATATTAACTCATTTTTTTCGTATCAAGTCATTTTTTTTTTTCTATCTCTCTAGTGAATAAATACTTCGTGCCACTTGCGAAGCGCTGTTAACAACTTTCTACAACAATACCTTTTTATTACATCATTGTACGGGACTTTTTTTTTTTTCTTTTACAGTAGTAAAAAATATTCGACATATTGACTTTAATGCTTTTTTTTTTTTTTTTTTGGCTTATCAAAAAGCTGTCCAAAAATAAAAATTAAGCACCTCGAATAAAGCGTAACTTCGGACTTTAGAGACTCGGAATATCGAGACTCTACTGCAATTAATTAAATTTAAGACCAACTCCGAGATGTATTTCATCAAATTTGTTTTTAAGTTTTTTAATTCATAAATTTTATCACTCCCAGATTCGTAAATTTTTAATCAAATATACATTAATTTAAAAAACATATTTATTAAATTAAATACATTTTTAAATTGATTAATTAATTAATTTTAAAGCGAATTCCGATAGGTACTTCCATTTTTGTTAAAGTTACTTAATGTATACGTTTTGTTGTTCTCAAATTCATCGTAATGTTTTGCAAATAGGGGAGGTCTCGATTTTTTAATTTTATTTATGTATGATAGAACAACATACACAAACATCATTGGTGTAAAACATTTTGTGACACGACAATTAGTTTTTTTTTTTTTTAATTCAAGTGATGGTGACGTCATATGGCTGGTGGAATTTTTCGTTCATCGACAGCAAGCCGCCTATTAAGCGAGAAGTTTTTGTGTATTGGCCAGATCAGAAGCAGGTATTTCGCTCTTTCACAACGCTGTTCCTCTGGGCTGCCGTAACAGGCAAAAGTAGTCAAGCAATGCCTTTCTCAGAATTTGAATATGGTTTTCGCCCCAAAATGTTCAAAACAATCATCGCTGACAGTCTATTGGGTTTCTTTTTGACAAATCCAATCTCCAAAGTGAATTAATGGACCTAAAATAATTGATAATGGAAGGGGGGGAAAACTCCGCAATGAAAAGATAGTTAGCTGCAATACAATTTTTGTGTGTGAAAGGCTGAAATTACAGCCAGCGGACGTCGGTGGTTTCGTTTCTTAAGGTGCGCTTTATGCGCATGTTAAAAAACCTTTAAAAATCAATCATCGGGTTTTAAAATTCGGCGATGGTGAATTTTGTCTTTTAACGAAATCTAATAGTTAAAGTAGGAATCTGTACTAATAATATAAAGCTGAAGAGTTTGTTTGTTTGAACGCGCTAATCTCAGGAACTACTGGTTTAAATTGAAAAGTTATTTTTGTGTAGAATAGTCTATTCAATCAGGAATTCTTTAGGCTATATAACATTACGCTATACAAGTAGTTATTATAATTTAAAAATAATAATGGTCGAAAAGCACGAGCAGATTAGTTTCCACTCTTCTCGAAAGATGGCGTTCAGTAAATGTGTCGTTTTGGCAGCTCTGTGTAGAGGGCGCTGGTCGACAATGATGCTAGCTTGGATGCCCCGTGGTCGGTTCTTTAGGAAATGGTTGTCTTTAGCAAAAGGATTTTTGAATGAGTGTTTATTCGATATTCAGGTACATAATTTGTTTTATAGGACTTTTCTATTGGGTTTTGTTTTCTTTAATTCTGCAGTGATTCTGACCACTGTTTAGGGTAGAATAGCCTACTTGTGTAGCAAAAGCTCAAAGCACTGTAGATTTTTTGCAATTTGCTGCCAAAGTTGGTAAAAAATCGTATTTTGGCAAATTTTGACCATATCAGCTTGTATCTGCTGAAAGAATGACTTTCTGAAGCTAATTCTTTCCTCGTTTGTAGCCTGATACTTCGTCCGAAAGGTGTGCAAGTGGCATCTTGATAGCTCAAATAATTGCTGAATTATGCGAGTTGAAATTAAAGTCAATTTTTTTTTCTCAATTTTGTCTCTATTTCAAAGGGCAATATCTCAAAAGGGTCATCTTGAATTTCAATTTTCTTCACATCATTGGAAAGAGCACACTTTTTTTTAACCAAAAAACGTTATTCTTATTTTTGAGACAAACCAGTTTCAGGGAGATATTGCAGATCAAAAGTGTGTACGTCTATCCAAGTGAAATCAAAGAAAAATAAGACATAGACATTAAAAGTTCATGTCAATCTATTCTATTATAATTTACAGGAGCTACTGTACTTATGTTCTGATGCAAAAACCTAGTTTCAGATATTTTTGAACTTTAGTTTTTGTGTGCGCACCCGTAAAAACTCAAGAAATGGCAAAAAATAAAGTTTCGTTTTTAACAAAAAGAATTATTTTTTTTATCGCTGCTAGCTGCTATAAGAGCTTGAGTCTTTTCTAGAAGTTATCTTAAAACTCTTAGAACAGAATTTCGGATGATATGTCACTTAATTAATAAATGAGATAAATAAATAAATAAAACAATTAATATGGTGTGTATGTGATAAAAAATATATACAATGGAACTCTAAAGCCATTATTCTAAAAAGCAATAACGAAAGTTTTCGATAGAGTTGAATATTGCAATTATTTCCGCCATGTAAATGACAACAATAGTGATTGAAAATATGATAAATAGTAATTGAAAATCCATTCTTTTTACTGCCGAGGATGTGTCTAGGACATTCAGCCTATGATTGCAATTTGCCCATAAAGAAAAATGATGAAAAATGGGAAAATGCTTTTTATGACCTTGATATATTAATGACCTACAACCTTGCCAAGTGACATATCATCCGAAATTCTATTTCAAGAGCTTTAAAATGACACATAGGAAAAGACTCAAGCTCTTATAGCAGCGATAAAAAGATAATTCTTTTTGTTAAAAACGAAACTTTATTTTTTGCCACTTCTTGAGTTTTTATGGATGCGCACAAAAAAACTAAAGTTCAAAAATATCTAAAAATAGGTTTTGACATCAGAACATAAGTACAGTAGCTCCTGTAAATTGTAGAACAGATTGACATGAACTTTTAATGTCTGTGTCTTTTTTCTTTGATTTCACTGGGATAAACGTACACATTTTCGATCTGCAATATCCCATTGAAACTGGCTTGTCTCAAAAATGAGAAGAACGTTTTTTGGTTGAAAAAAGTGTGCTCTTTCCAATGATGTAAAGAAAATTGAAATTCAAGATGACCCTTTTGAGATATTGCTCTTTGAAATTGAGACAAAATTGAGAAAAATTTTTTTGACTAGAATTTTAACTCGCATAATTCAGCAATTATTTGAATTTGAGCTATCAAGATGCCACTTGCACACCTTTCGGACGAATTATCAGGCTACAAACGAGGAAAGAATTAGCTTCAGAAAGTCATTCTTTCAGCAGATACAAGCTGATAACGTATGGTCAAAATTTGCCAAAATACGATTTTTTACTATAATTTGGTATGGCTTCATGCAAGTCTTATTTGTACTTCCAAAAAATTTTCATCAAAATTGGCGGGGGTCGAGTGGGGACGACTCGTACACTTAACATGGAACGACCCATATTTATCATATACGTATATCGTGTGGTAAACTTAAAAGTTTTTTAATATATTGCTGTCTTATTAACGCGGGTGAAACCACGGGGCCTAGCTATACACTAATAAAGGTTTCTGAAGTAACAACTTGCATCCATTAATACGAAGGAATTTTTTTTTCCAATTTTTCGTTAATTTTTTAGTTAGAGGTAGAGCCCGTGCAACGCCGGGCCATGCAGCTAGTATTTAATAAATTGAAACTTCCCCATTGTACTTTGCTCAGAATGAGTTTAATTTTTCTTATTAAATATAAGTAAACAGTTAAAATTTCATAAACAAGAATTTTGTTTTTAAAAGTAAGGGGGTGAAAGAGCACCCACTTGCAATTGATTTCCTTCCCGTGATCATGACATAAACGTGAAATTATTATTTTGCTCTATGTATTTGATATATCTTAAAAATATCTTATACTTTGTAGTTGTTTAAATAATTTGCGGCGTACGAGATGGACGGCGTGTCCCCACCGGGAATAGAACCGGGGACCTCTGTGGTAGAAACCCAGTGCTTTGGCCGCTGGACCAAAAGGCCTCGTGACACGACGGGCAAAGTTGAGTTATATGCTCTCTAAGCGCACGCCACAAATTTAACTTGATCTTTGAAAGCTAGGAGTTGAAAGTGTATCCCCTCTAGTAACCTCCTGCTGACACTGTGACACTCATGGACATAAACATGAAATAAATATTTTCGTGATGTCCATTGTAGTTCGTATTTTGTTAAAAATGAACTTAATTTTATTCACTAAACATACATAGTTACTTTTTTTAAAAATCATTTTAATAAAATATATCAATTTTTTGAAGGATGTTTTTTTTTCAAAATAAGCCAGGGGGAAAGTGCTTTTCTCGCAACCTCTACCCTTTCCATTTGCTGATGGCCATGAGTATTTTGTAGTTCATCTTAATTTTAAAAATTATTTTTTTTGCATGAATTTAGACATTTTTCATTTACTTTTTTTCAAAAAGTCTTTTTTTTTTTAATTTAATTTAATTTAATCACTGAAAGAAGAGGGATCTGAGAATTGACACCCCTTTGCACCCCTCTACTGTCATTCCGTAGACATACAGATATGATTAATAACTTTCAAGATGTAATTCGGAGTTTTTAAAGCGCTTTGCATTTTTTAAAATTGCTTATCTAAAGGCCAAAGAATAAAAGTACACCCTACACCCCCTTCCACAGTCTGCCGTCACTCTTATAGACGAAAATATGTCTTAACTATTTTTGTAAGCATTTTGTAGTTAAAGTAGTTTGGTAGTTTTTCTTTTGTTTAAAGTGAATTTAGTTTAGTCTATTTGTTATAAATGATCAGTTTAAAAAAACGTAATTTAAAATGAAGTAATATTTTTTTTTAACTTCCCAGAATTGACCCGTGATTAGACCTATATAGTCCATACCGAAATTATGCGCTTAAGCGTAAGACAAAATTGTGAAAAATAAGTAGAATAATTTTTCCCAATTAATAACTTAGAACGAGAAATAATCAAAATGCAGCTGACAAGAGTTTTGTCAAAAAATTTCAAGAATTTAATGTTGTGCTGACAGTTTTCCCTGGCAATGAATTGTGAAAAGAAAAGAAAAAAATAATACTTGAGTTTTCATACAATTTAGGAAAATCTTACAATCGCGAACTCTTTGTAGAATATATTCATTGTGAGAATTATTATCATTGTTAATTGATTTTCCTATTATTTTGTAGTTTGCTCCCTTAATCGTAGAACTGAAAATAATTCTTAAGGTTCATGAATAGTTAAAAATATTCACCTTTTAGTTTTTAGCGAATTATTTATATAGCAGAAGTTTTAAAAAGAGAAGAATATTGGATTTGTTAGCGGTTCGACCAGTAGATGGCAGCAAAAACATTAAGCAACCTGTCTTTTGTGCACGGAACTGGATTGTGTTTTGTTTGGAATGAATCAACTCGAAATGATGGAATTCAATTTACCAAACGCAGTTGCCGCGCTAGAGTGAGCAAAGGGAAGCAAAATAACATGTGGTGTTTCCTGTAGTTGTAAGGAATATAGTAAAATTTTTTGTGATGTGTAACTTTTTCTCCTGAGTGCTAAACGTGGTATGTGATAATTTCTTGTCGTTTCTATTTTACTTGTGATATAAGTGTTGCATCAAATTCAGATTTCTTATCACACACAATGGCCCAAAATTCAGAAAGACGACAAGAGGCTAAAAATATTTACTCTAACATTCCTCCGAAGCATAGTGCACATGATATGTGCTCGTCTGCATCAAGTGATGATTCACAATTAGGATCTACTTACGGCCGAATCATTCCTAAATCCAGTGGACTGTCTACGCAAGGAAACAGTTTTGCTTACTGCTGTGGGGATTCCAATAAATATGCTCATGGGAATATATCTTTCCCGTGGGATGCTACACAAGCTGCTAACTCATGTCCTGTACCAGGTATGAATAAAATTACTTCTAAAGATTGCCTTGGAGCAGGTCAGCAAACATTTTATGCCAAATGTGAACAGATAGTTAGCAGTGGTTTTCATGTTAGCAATGATTCACCCGTCCCTATACCTCCAAAGACTCATCAAGGTGGGTTGAATTTGTTTAAAGATCCAGTAGATGTTCGATCTGAGATTAGAAGAGATCCAGTGTATCAAAACATCAAAGAGGTTCAAACACCTGAATCCGATAAGCCATCAATCGCCAATCAGAACTTACCCTCTGTCAATATGGCCAAGCAAACTGCTCACCATATTGATTACAACACTCTCTTAATGCCTGCTTCTTGCACAGTTGTCAACAGCCCTATTTATGCTAATCTTCATGAAGTGAAAAATAGCAATAAATCAGCTACTTCCTTTAATAGGAATATTCCGAGCAGTTCATTAAAAATCTCTGACATTCCAAACGATCCAGCTCCTTACACACATTCCACGGTTGCCAATTCAACCGCCGGTAATCATTTTGTTGGATTCCATGTCTCTGACAGTACTCCTGTACATAGTTATGGGAACGCGGTGCCAAAGGAACAATGTGATCATGATCCAAGTTATTCCAGAAATGTGGAGGAAGTATCAAAAAAGCTTACATGTTTAACTGTAAGCAAAGAAAAAAAGAAAGTTTCCTTTTCAGGCCCAGATTTAAAAGATTCTGATGACTCTGATGATGATTGTTCTGCTGATGTCTATCAAGGATCTGAAAGTATTCCTCCTGGTAAAAGTGTTATATCGGGTTCATCAAGCAGTGCTCCAAAAACTGATTTCAAGCCAAACACTTTGAATTCTAAAACATTCCTTCCATATAATATTACGCCACCTCGCTCGAAGGGACCAACAGAAGCAGAGAAGAAAATTGAGGCTCTTATGAGAGAAATAGAAGATGAAATGGAAAATAATCCTCCTGAAACTGATTACTTCGGTAAGTTTTTTTCAATTAAAACAAATAATAATGAGTATTTTTAACTTACAAATAAACTAAGACAGGGTTTAACACCTTTTCTCTTGCTCCTATCAAAATCAGTCTGAACTTTTTTTCTATTTCTTGTGATCATGATGTTTCCAGGCTAGAGATTAAATAGATCACCTATATTAAACAAAAACCTAGATTTATATAATTTTAAATGAAAAAAAAAAAAGCAGGAACTTTTATGGCTGTTTTCTTGAAAATAACAGGATTGTTAAGAGGTTTACTTGAAGAAGACTGAAACAGAGTCAAGGCCAATTGCAGCCAAAGCAATATTTGTAAGCATTTCCTCGTTATATTGCACACCTGGAATGAAAGGGACAATTGATAAATTGCATTAGCATTAGATTACCATGGACTTAAAAAAAGATGACCCTTTTCATTATCTGTGTGTGATAATAATTGTTTTTCCTCAACAAAGAAAAAATAGACATTTTCAGAAAATGTGAACAGAAAAACCCCAAAACACACACACTATAAAAAAAACTGGAAACTGGGGGGTCCGGGCACTATTATAAATTTGTCAGGGGAAACACATGTCCTTCTGAAGACTCAGATAATATAAACAAACATGCAAATACTGTTAACAGAAAATTTGCGAAGTTTGCAGAGAATTTTGATATTTTTTAAACAAGTTTTTGTAGTATCACTTTTTTTTGCAAGCAACAAATGTTGGTGGCTTGCAAAGTAAGAATAAATATAATTGCCCAAATATGCTGGTGGCATAGTGATACTGCCAGGCCCGTGCTCAGGATTTCGTAAAGGGAGGGGTTTCTATGCTTTTTCATGTTAAGAAATCATACCAGTGTTTCCCTTTTTCAGTTTGGAGCATGGCAGGGGGTGGGGGTCACAACATTCCACCGTCCTCCGAAGCCTTAATTTTAAATCGTGTTACCAATCCAGTATGGAATTTTATATACAAAGGATCAGGGTGTCGATTTAAATTAGCGATTTAAATTGCGATTTAAATCAATTGATTTTTTAAAAAAAATCATTGATTTAAATCACTTTTTATTTTAATCCTTAAAAAATTCTCTTGGACAATCCCAATTTCATTATTTTTACCATTTTCTTTTAGAGCTTTGATTTCCATCTAATAAATGGAAAAGTAATCCTACTCATCCCCTCTCCACAGATGCTGGAAGGTTGCAGTCCAAATAATATGTATGCACAAATAGTGCAATTTGTTGTCTAATATGTGAAATAAAGAAAATACATGCAGGTGCAGGGCAGGTGTTGCAAATTGAGTGAATTGAGGGGGGAGGGACGTGATAGAATGTGTGTGATATACTTTCAGTGAAAAGAAAAAACAAAAACAACCAAACAGAAGATGAATTTTCTATGCCTTGCATTAGCACTGGGCTGGGGGGGGGGGGGCAATCTTTATTAGTGGCTGAAATGGAACATATTCCAGCTTTACAAAACAAAAGCAAAATAAAGAGGGGGGGCGGGGCTGAATGAAGTGAGGATTGGGTTGAGCTTCCTGCCCCATTTGATTTTTATCCTAGCTAGTAGACAGAATTATTTTCAGATTGGCTCCTAACACTTTTTTCTTGGTTTCTTACTGGTGAAGCTTTACTTCAAAGGTGTTTTTGTATTTTTTAAAACTTAAAGGTAAATTGTTCATAAATAAAAATTAATTAATAACTGAAATTTCTAATTTGAAAAAAAAAATCAAAAACATCTGATTTAGATCAAAAAAATCTGATTTAAATAAAAAAAAATCCGATTTTTTTTTTATTTAAAAAAAAAAATCATTGATTTTTTTTTACACCCTGCAAAGGATAAAATAAAATATCATACTGGGATTGGTAAAATATACCTGTAACGATTTTTACGATACCCTTCTCCTCAGAAGAGAAATTTTGCATGTGCTAGTGACTGCAATAGGATGAAGTCTAAAATTAACGCTGCAACGCAACTTGACCTCAGAAGTTGTGCGGATTTCGAGGCATAAAATGACGATTATAAGTTTGATTTATTAAAACAGAATAGTGATGCAAACAAATTAATAGAAAACTTAATAGCAGTTTTTCACTTTTATTTTACCCAGCCATATATGGCAAAAATACTGAATATTAAAATGCATGTAATGAGAACGATATTATAATAGAAACTGAGAAATTATTTCCAAAAATGTTTGTAGCTCTGATAAATTTGTAATATGGTTTGAAACTTTAGAATGTAAAATTAATTTAAAATATTTTAAATTTTATAAATATCCATTCAGTCTATTTCTCAGCAACTCAATTTAGTTTTTTTTCAAAATTAACTTTGAAAATGTTTTAAAGAAATAAAGCGTTTCACACAGGGACGTCATTTTAAGTTTTTCCAGGGGGTAAACCAGGGGGGTTTTCCGGGGGGTTATGTTTGGCAAAGGGTCCAAACATATTGCAATTTCACCGGAAAACATCAAAAACTACGCCCACTTATATGTTAATACATTGATTTCTCAAAGCCGGGGCAATTGACCCCCCCCCCCCCTAAATGACGGGCCTGGTTTCACACAAAATTTTATATTAAAGCTAATTTACGTCAAACGTTTATTTTCTTCATTTGGCTTATTATTGTTTTTCCAATGGGAGGGGTTTAACCCCTAAAACCCACCCCTTGGGTACAGCCCTGGATACTGCACTAGTTCACAATTTTTGATCTCCTGTTGACAATGACATAAGACTGGAGAAGTAGAGCAGGTTTTTTTTTGCAGAAAATTTTAAAGAAGTTATTTCAATTCACAGACAGTTTTAACTTTTATTTAATTCTGCCTTTCTGAGCATTATTTTTGCTTCTTACTACAAAAAAAAAATGAAAAGATGCTTTTCAAGTTTTACGTGTGTGATAAATTGATTTTCAGAGAAGCTAGGTATATAGAAGGTAGTATTAAATAAAAATTGCCAAAACATATGCAGTAATATTTACTGCCTTACACAGGAAGTTGAGATATCTATGTAAACCTTTAGGTAATTATGTATTTTTGATAAGTAATGCTCTCAGTTTCAGTACAGTGTACCTTTTCGCATAAAAACAATGATCTAGTTTTTGTTTAATACTTATGAAGTGGAAAAATTACCCATCTACTAAACTCGGTCACTTTGAGTTCAGGTGTAGAACAGAAACCCGATTAACCAGAGCCATATTTAAGGAGTGCTTTTAGAGTTAAACCCCATTCCAAACATTTTCAAAACTTTTCCTAAAAGTACTTTTTATTATACCTTTTTATTAAAAAAAAATACTATAATGACTATTTTATTTTTTAATATGTTTTTCAATTTCACATGAAAAATGGGTTGAATAATTGTTTAAGTTCAGTGTTTATCTGCAGTATTTATCTTTATTGAATTGTTATTGTGCATTTCTTACAAATCATTTCTATGTTTTCCTTCAAAATTTGAGTACCGCTTGTAAAAATACCAATATCATTTAAATTTATAAGTGCCAAACTATAGTTTTCAAACATTATAGTTGAGCGTCATAAAATATGAATTTTAGGAGTATATAACTTTGAATACACATATAAATCCACACATCTATTATTTTGAATTGTTAAAAGACGAATATGCAGCAAGGATGAAGTTATGAAGTGTACTCTTCAAATTTCTTTTTTAATTTAATAGATATGTCATTTTTTACATGTGTTCATGGTAATTTCTGTAAAGTAGCACCACCTCATTTAAATAACCTAATTCAACACAAATCAGCAGAATATAGAAACAAAATCGAATTTGATTGATCATATAGATTTTACAAAAACTGTTTGGCAAAGCCCTCCCTAAAACAGAGTCTGGTTACGGCCTAGCCAGGAACCATCCCTGGTTTGCAATTTATGTTTGAAGATTAATGAAGAATAAAAGATATATGTTCTTGGGCAAAGAATGATTTTCATCTAAAAACCAGATTTTGAATAGTCTATTAATCATGATTACTTTGAACTTGAAAAGATACAAATTAGTTTACAAAATTAGATACAAAATAAAGTTTTTGTGGATTTCTTTTTTAGTAAATAAATTCCATAATTATATAACTCCTTATTCCCAGATTTTTGCACAATGAATTTTTAATAATTTTACAGTTCATTATGATTTAATATGGAACTTTTTCAAATAGGTGAAAAATTTTCTTTTTTTTTTACTAAATTAGAAAAATAATTAATTGTTAAAATTTTAGTGCAAAACATAAGCCGGTTAAAAGTAAAAATTTTCTGCAATTGTAAAATGTTACTAAACCAGTTTCTTTAAAATCATTTTAGTAATAACTGATGCTTTTTTTTTGAATATCTATTCAGATAGAAGCCATATTCGAATAGCTGTTTAGACTGCTCATTACTTCTTTCTAAATTTTAAGCCAATATATAGGATGTTGTTTCCATTTTTGTGACCTCTTCTATAAAGAAGGGAGAACCAGGAATTCTTTAACATATTATCGGCTGCATTTAAAATTTTCTGTCATGTGCATGAATTTTCGTTGAATATGTAATTACACAGTTGATTAATTACGAAGCAGTGAGGTTCAGGGAGGATAGCTTTGATGTACAAAATTTTAAGCGAAAATTCATTTATCCTACTGTCAACAACATTACAAACAGTTGTTCAACTTTAAAAAAAAGTTGTATTGCATGCATCGGAGTTCAGAGAATTGAGTTTATGTAGTAGAAGTATGAGCTATTGTGCTGGTTGAAGTTGAAGCAATAGGGTAGTTGCTCGAAATGACTAGAATAAATCCTTAAGAATTCACTAACAAATACTGTGAAACTATGAAAAAGTCATCCAAGTATCCAAGGGTCCAAAATATTTATGAGACGTTAACCAAGTTATGTTAAAGATCATTGATGGCTAACCCACGACACACGTGCTACAGGGTGGCACGGTGGAGCATTAAGAGTGCCACACAGTCTTACTGAAAACTTTTAAAAATTGAGAAAATAATATTGCTTTTAAGAATTTTTTCAAACTTTGAAAGCCCCACTCAAAGAAAACCTTTGAACAGGGCTGCGGAGTCGGAGGAAAAATGGTCGACTCCGACTCCGACTCCAGACTCCTGCTTTTTTTAAAATTATTTATTTTTTTACCCAAATGTGAAGAGGGAAAAACCCTAAACAAAGGTTGAAATATTAAGTCCATTTTTAAGAGTTTCATTTTTATTCATGTTCGTAGCCAGGACTCACTTTAGGGGGGGAGCAAGCTGGGGTATCCCAGTTGGAGGTCATGGGAGGTCATTGTGACCTCTCACTCTCAATAGTTCAATTTGCTCATGAATTCTCGCAGGTAATTTCACCACATTTACCTCAATTCTCGGAGATCACTGTGACCTCCCAAAAAGTTCATTTTCTCCAGAGCAAAAGACAAGTGCCGCTCTTGTCATTTGACTCCGTACAAAACTAATCCTTTTCTTGTTAAGTGGCCAGATTTTATTTTAACACAATGCATTTTTGCTGCAAATATTTTTTATTATCTTGCATAAGCCCATACATAGCAATTCGTTTCACAAAGCAGACCCGCCATTTTCAAGCCCTTTTTAATGATCCTAGATGCTTAGGATTTGGATATTGGACGCTGAAAATTTGTATCTGTTAGTTTCAAAGACATGTTTTCACCACCATAAAATTTCATCCAAATCGGAGGTGATCGGAGTCGGAGTCGACATGTTTTTCAGCGACTCCAACTCTGACTCCTTTAGTCCAAAATCAGTCCGACTCCAACTCTTCGACTCCGACTCCGAAGCCCTGCCTTTGAATCCTGTGATTAGTTTACAAATGATAAATTTAATGACGATCAACATATGGTCATAAAATAACTTTATCTAGAAATAGTCATGCTCCTCATAGATGATATGAACAAGAAGGTTGGCACATGAAATGTCTGAGCTACACATTTGCTGGTCAAGTGTATGTATGTGTTTCACTAATGATAATTTCAATATTGCCGGAGAACTTCTTGATTAGCGCTAACTAGTTTCAGTGATAAAATATGACATTTTTAAAGAAATTTAAAATGTAAGAGAAGATAGAAGAGAAAGAGTGCACAGAATTAGATATTGTTTGCAAAGGGTACTAATAGACTCTCCTCCAAGTGGCACACCCTGGACAATGCTCTGACTCTTCTAATTTTGAAGCCGTTGATGCTTTCACCTCAAAATCAGGCCGACTCTGCAATCCTGGTTGTATAAAAGTTGTAACAATGAAGGATATCACTATAACCAAAAACTCATCTCCATGACCAATGACCATTGCATACAGAAAAGATTTAAGCCAAATAAAATTTCGTATTTAGACATTGACTTTTTGGATCATATAACTGAAACAAATTCTGAATAATTGAAGCATAAAATATAGTTTAAAAACATATCAGTATTTTTACAACTAATGATTGAGGTCTTAAAAAACCATTGTTTGACATGTGTCTAAAATGGTGCTCACATTTTTTCCCTTCCTTATTTGTATTCATTATTATTTTTATTTTTTGAAAAAAATTGTACACTATAAAAATGAACCATTTAGTTAGGTTCAAATATGAAACCAAAAGCAACTACTACTATTAAAATCTGCCCGCGTCTGTCTGTCCGTCTGAAGCTTGAACTCCTCAAAAACCGCTGAGAGTAGAGAATCAAACATAGTGCCATTCGACTCGAAATTTTCTAAGGAAGACAATAAGACCAATCGCGTAATTCTACGAGGTCAATTAGCTGAGATACTAATTTGAACGTTAATTAAATTTTTGCACTTTTTAAAATTCCAAGACATTTATTTCTTTCCGTTGCCATTTTGAATTAAAAAGTTAATTAAATTTTTGAACTATTAAAAATTCCAAGACTCTTATTTCTTGCCGTTGCCATTTTAAATTAAAACGTTAGTTAAATTATTGAACTTTTTAAAATTAAAGAGTGTTATTTCTTTCCATTGTCATTTTGAATACGTGTTACAGCAAAGTTCTAATAATTGTTTTTATTCTAATTATGGCAGGGATTCAAGTGAAACAGGCCATCTCAAATTACAATCGCTACTGGAAATGAATTACATTAGAACGTTTCTTGATAAAAACATCGTGACGTCAGCGTGACGTTTGCCTATGAAAAACGAGCTAAATAAAACGTCACAGCCTACTTGGCGAATAAGAGGAGATCGCTGAGTGCTTGTGAGCTCTTATTGGCTCCACCCGTAGTGACGTCATGCCAAGTTAAGTTGATGATAATGTAATTCACTTCCAGTAGCGATTGCAATTCGAAGCGATTGCAATGGTGTTTCACTTGAATCCCTGCCTATGACTTGTATTTTTTTTTCTAGTACCATTTTGAAAATGTTTTTAAATAAAATTGCAATTGCTGTTTTTAGCAGGGACTTTTTGTGACTGCAATTCAAATATTAAAACAACTTTTTGGTTTAGAATTTTGCAATTAATTTTACAGGAAGAAAGCGGTTTGGAAAAAATTGTTTTGGTAGGAATTTTATTTGTTATTCAGGGAGAGTGCTAAGTACGCGCTACTTGACATCGTCTATATTTCTGAGGAAGCATGTGCAAATAATTCGATTGACTTTTTGATGCAGGAAAGCTTTTTAGGGAGCGGCCTTAGCGGCGAGTAGTTTGTTGAAACTTTCCTCGCTACTGTAAAGGCAAGCCGCCGTGGCAGCGAGTAGGTTGTTAAAACTTTCCTCACTACTTTAAAGGCGAGCCGCCTTGGCGGAGAGTAGATTGCTTAAACTGTATTCACTACATTAAAGCCCGTGCAACGCCGGGCCACGCAGCTAGTTAATATCAATATGTGTTAATAAGAGCAATAAAATTATTTTTAAAATGAGAAGCAGAAATAGAATTAAAAAATCTTTTTTATATCTACAACCAGCTGTATGATGCCTGTGCTAAGAATTTAACGGAAATCTCTAGAACTCACGAACTCTGTCTGCCTGAAGTAAAAAAATCATTTTCTTTAATTCAAAATGTGTAATTCACTCTTGTAACACAGCATTTGTAAATGGAATTTTTTTAAAGTAACTTTTGTCTAAGATTGGTGAGCGTCCAACAGAGCAGAGGGTCTGTAAACGTATCCGTTTTTGTGTGGTCTTGTTGATTAAAAACGTGTTTAGCTATTAAAATCCCCCGAGAGTTACAAATGCTTATAAATGGGGACCAACAAAGTACCCTCTTAACTGAATCAGGGCGGTGAGAAGCAATCTCAGCCTAGTCGTAAACCAGGGGTGCAGAAAATGTTTTCCCCTCCAACATTTCCCCCAATTTGTACGAAAATTTCCCCTAACTTTAACAATATATGTAAAAGCTCAGATAAAAATTAATTTCGCATCACAACTGACATACCACAGTAAAATAGAAGTCAAAAGTGTTGCACTGAGTACTCCGCAGATATTTAATCAGCAAATACTCATATGTGAGGAGAAAGAGTACAGAAAATTGAGAACTGCTAGATAATTGATTGAATATAAACTTACAGTATGCAATATTTTATTACATAGAGTATACACGTAGAAATATTACTACTGTTTGACTCATTAAATATGACTGCATAAGTTAAGCACCCCAGTAACGATTCCTGTTCACAAGTAGCGAATGGCTTCTAACAGAAAAGCGAAAAATGAATTGATAATCGTTGTAAAAAAAAATTATAATTTAGGATGTATGCAAACATTTTCAATCTTGTGGAATACTTTGTATTGAATCAGCAAAATTTCCCCAAACAACCGAAATTTCCCCCGATCTAGGATCGCCGGATCGGACATATTCTGCACCCCTGTCGTAAACTAGGGGCCAAGCGATTAGGGGGTATAAATCTAACTGGTGTAAGTTTCATAAGTTTTATGGGGGAGGGGGGGGGGGGCGCCGATCAAACTGACAAGCCTTGAGCCTGAATTGATTTGGGAAAGAGAGCTGGAAGTGCTAATGAGAGTCTTGTTTTCAATTATGTTTCGCAGCTAATGAGAATTTGAATTGTCATTTTTTTTTTTTGTACTTCTCCAAATTTTCACTCGTTTAATAGTTAAAAGGAATAAAAAACTTCTTTTTTGCCATTTGAAATTTAAAAAGAAAAAAGAATTTTTTTTCTGTTTTACATTATAAAACATTTCGGGTTTGGGGGGGGGGCGGCCCCCCCCCCTCTGGATACGGCCTTGGCTTCAAAATGTTAGATCAGCATTGTAAAACAAATTGTCATGTAAAGCTTACCTTGCAAAAAAAATTTCTCCCCTGGAAGCCTGAAATGTTTTGAGTTTAAAATAGTTTGTTGTAAATATATTTTACCATTTTTGTGTAATGGTAGAATGTATTAATATGCCCTGGGCATGCAATTTCTAAGGAGCAGGAAGTATTCTCATAATATCATCTAATAAAAAATGAAAAAAAGTCCCAGGGCTTTATAATTCCTTTATGTATTCTTTCTTTTTTTTCCCTATGTTTTGGGGGTTGGGGGAGAAGGGGGACGGATACAATCTTCACACACAAAAAGCACCCGACCATAAAATAGCTCTATTAAAAAATAAATCTTTAATATAACTCCTGCATACCTTCCTTTGTATAGGAAAAGCTAAAATAAAACAAATGACGGAGAAAACTAAAAGCAGCTGCAACAGGGTCAAAAAAGTCCATTCAAAGCAATTTTTTTTTTTTAAATAACGATATTATGTAGAAAATTAATGATATTAGCAATGTTCAAAATGTGAAGCATAATATGATAGAAAACGTGAGCATTGTGTTTCTTTTTTTTTTACTGATAATTATAGAAAGCGTCTGTGGTTAATGAGTCTGAGCGGTAAATGCACCGTATAGCTTTAAAGAGCCCAATTTCTTTTAAAGCCGTTAATACAAAGATATTGATTCCATGAAATCACCTTTTATTATTTTTCTTTTCTGTGAGTTTTTGTTTTCATTATCATCAGTTTCACTTTGCTGTCATTTTTATTTCACTATTGGGAAAGAGAGGACAGTGTGACAAAAAATTTTAATATTTCTTACATACTGTAGATCCTAGTGTTATACGGTTCTCGTACCACGTAAATGGGATTCCACGCTCGTTCCGTAGACAACTAAAATACATTACTGTAGTGACAGACAAATATCCATATTAATTTTAATGTATAATTAATTCGATACAGATGTACAACGTGCATAAAGAAAACGTGAATAAATATTGTGCATAGTACATATCTATGCAGCTCCTTGTAGGATATTAACGCACATAATCGCCTCACTTCTGTGACGATATCTTCCTTCATTAAGAAATCAGAAGTAAAAGATCATTTACCATTGCTGTGCTGCCAACTACTACGCATTTAGCGTAGTAACTACGCATTCATCCAGCTTACTACGCACTACGCAAAGAGAAGCAAATTCTACGCATTCGTTGAATAATCAACAAACTAATAAGATTTTTTTTTTTTTTGTTTTTGTTCCTTGTATGTTGAATGTCCTTTCATTGGAAGGCCTTGATCCGCTATACAGTCTATATAGGGGCCTTAGGAAGGCCCGGATGATGCTTTTTTGAGTCGATTCCAGTTTCCAGTATCATTTCGCATGGCATCTTCCGTTTAAAACGAATGCCAAACAAGCACCTCTACACAAGTCATCCACTCCACTCCTTAGCACATCAATGATGTAATCGGAGCGATGACGTCACCGGAGCTACGGCGCACAACGTCTTCTTCGTCCTGATTGGATAGTAAACTTGGATGATGTTCTTTGAATACTTTGAATAAACTTTGCCCTGAAACTCCGAATGCTTATGAATTGAAAAAATAAGTATGATTCATAACAACGAATTATGTTACATGAAGGAATTTCCTTATGAACTAGTAGCTTAAGCAGAACGGGCAACTTTACATTGTTATTAAAACAATCTTCATAGATAAAATATTTCACTTTTTGTTTTTCTTTATTTAATCCTGTTGCATTATTAAATTAAATAAAAGAATGAAAGTTTGAATTTGGATTGAAAATTTCTTTTGGAAATTGTTTGCCAAGTTTTTTTGTGAATTTGCTGTCATTTGACAAATCTTCAGTTTGACTTGTTTTTTAAAAAAAATCAGAACTGCAGAACAGTATAATCAACATTGTCTATTAATAATTTAAAAAAATGAAATATCATTTTCCTGCAATAGTTTTATGTAAAGAATTTGTTTGAAATTGGGATTTGTTTTGAAATTGTTTTATGTAAAGAACAGATTTAAACATATCGGCTTATAATGGTTGGGGAGGGGTGGGAATTTTTGAACCGCTCTAGACTACACTTAAGCACTGGAAACTACACTTTTTTTTCCTTCTGACTACACATAGCTCCCTAATAAGGTTGGCAGCCCTGCATTGTCTCGGAAGGGCTCAAAACTTTCAATGTATATATATATATTTTTTCTTTGTCCGCCTTTGTCATTCCTATAAGCTCTTCGTCTATTGAGCTCTGAATCGTATGGTTTCAATTACTTTATTTCTGAGAAAAACATCTGGGATGTCTTCAGGTGGCAAGGGCGTAGATAAGGGATGGGCCCAGGGGGCCCAGGCCCCTCCCAAAATCAAGAATTTTTTTGATGAAACGTAACCCGTGCCAAAAATTAAATTTAATTTTGAAAAAGGTTTCAGAGGAAGCTCAACCTCCCCTTTTCCCTTTCTTTACCGCCTCGGAAAAATTGACCCACCACCGAAAAATTTAAAATCTCACTCTACAGACCTCCAATAAACTTGGATTGCATGAAAGAAAAAAAAAGTGTGGGAGGCTCAGCCTTGTCACATCGGCCCCCTCCAAAATTTTTACATATATACGCCACTGTCAGGTGGTCCGAGCACATTGCTTATTATCTGCGATCTTAGCAGTTTGGATTTTGAAATAGTGGGAAATTTTATATTGTTACAAATCTTGTAAATAGTTGTTGTTTTTCCTGCCTTGCTCCATTTAACTAGTTTTGGTTTTATCTGACGACATGTTGTAAAAGCATCTGAAGATATCATTTTTACCATTGGTATACCGACCCCGTAGCATTTTGTAGTTTTTGCACTTACCCTACATTTAATAAGCATGAAAACATTTTCGCTCGGAGTTGTAATATCGTGTGGTTTTCTTCTTATCACTAGAATTTTCAATTTTCTTGAATGGATTATTTAAGTTTGTGAATGAATCGAACACTCCGGATTTTGCTAGAATATTGTCGTAATTTCGTTCTCGAGTATAAATAGCTGGCCTTGAACACAGTCAGTCAGTTCTTTTCAGATTTTGATTTCTGGAGACTCGTTTTCATTCGCTTGGGCGGATGGTTGTTTTGCTTTTGTAATTGCTTAATTACTATTCACGTTAGATACGTGGTGCTGAGTTACTGTTGAGAGTACAGTGTACTGTTTGCTACCTAATTGCTGGATGTTTAGCAATTGTTTCCTGCTCCTATTGTAAATAAGTGTACATACTTGTAAATAAATTTATAGTTACTTCTAGAGATGCACCGATAAGCAAATTGGCCGATTACCGATTAATCGGCTGAGCCGATTAATGATAAGGATAATTGTTTTCTACTACCAATTTCACCATCACCATCATATCATATCTCTTATACAATTCCATGTTTAGAAATAGTAAGTAATTTATTCTGGGAGAAGATTTTTTTTTTCCCATTTTCTTAGTTTTCACAAAATAATTTCAATATTTTATCAAATTTCTTAGTACCAATTTTCATATTAGTGTCAATAGTATTATTAACACATTGTTAGTTATGTTAATTGGAAATAAAAATTTATAAAAAAAAAAGGAGGGGAGGGGGAGTATGTGGTGAACATTCCAATTTAGGAGTACTTTTAAGAGCAAGAATCTGAGAAACTGTCACGCCTAGCATTATGAGGTGATTCATGACCTCTCAGATTTTCTCCCAAAAATTACCAAATGTTTATTATCTTATTGAAAGACCAAATCCAGAATGTTTCGCTCCAAAGTTGAGTTGTTTAGTTTTTATGGACCCCTAAAGATGAAGGTGCGGCATCAAAAATTAAGCGGATTTTCAAGACATGGAAGTTGCCGTGAGCCAAAACTCTTACCGGGAACTGTTTAACTCCAATTTTCTCTTTGTATATGGAATATAGAAGGTTGGAACTTTACAAAATGAATGTTAAATTTGTGGTAAGTTGTCGCCGTAAGGTCAGTGAAGGCCCTCAAAACAAGGCATTTTTGACGTTTTTTAGCGTTTTTGAGGTCCAAAAACAGCTTGTACATTTCAGTTGGCACGGCAAAAGTAGTGTCGTTTGAAAGACCAGTGTAAGCACTTTAAAATAATGTATAAATAACCGAGGAAAGTTCAACGTGCTTTTAGTTACGTAAGGCCGAAATATGAAAAATGTCATATTTTACCGATATTCAAACGGTCATAACTTCCTCTGCCAACAACATATTGAAATATGTTGTAAAAAAAAATTTTTTTGCCAATGTTATACTCTATTCTTTGTCTTAACAAAACAGTTGAGTCCTTTGAGGCGAAATGTAAAAAATTTTTTTACAAAAAATGTACAGGAAAAGATAATTTTTTTGTAAAAAATTTTTTCACATTTCGCCTCAAAGGACTCAACTGTTCTGTTAAGACAAAAAATAGAGTATGACAGTGGCAAAAAAAATATTTCAATAAGTTGTTGGCAGAGGAAGTTATGACCGTTTGAATATCGGTAAAATATGACATTTTTCATATTTCGGCCTTACGTAACTAAAAGCACGTGGAACTTTCTTCGGTTATTTATACATTATTTTAAAGTGCTTACACTGGTCTTTCAAACGACACTACTTTTGCCGTGCCAACTGAAATGTACAAGCTGTTTTTGGACCTCAAAAACGCTAAAAAACGTCAAAAATGCCTTATTTTGAGGGCCTTCACTGACTTTACGGCGACAACTTACCACAAATTTAGCATTCATTTTGTAAAGTTTCAACCTTCTATATTCCATATACAAAAAGAAAATTGGAGTTAAACAGTTCCTGGTAAGAGTTTTGGCTCACAACAACTTCCATGTCTTGAAAATTCGCTTAATTTTTGATGCCGCACCTTCATCTTTAGGGGTCCATAAAAACTAAACAACTCAACTTTAGAGCAAAACATTCTGGATTTGGTCTTTCAATAAGATAATAAACATTTGGTAATTTTTGGGAGAAAATCTGAGAGGTCATGAATCACAGGCGTGACACTCTCTCAGATTCTTGCTCTTAATTCATATATTTTAGTAATTAGTAGAAATTTAATTCAATACTTTTATTCTTTGAAAATTAGAGGTTATCTGAAAGCACTGTGCTAAGGAGAAAACTATCGCTACATGAAAAATGTTGCATCATTGTCTATGTATATTTATTCAAAGTAGGAGAATTAATTAAAAAAAAAACTTTATATCAACTGTGAGGATTATTATTACTGTTAATAAAATTATTCATCATAGTTTCCTAGTGAAAGTATACTTTAAAGAATAATTTTTGAAAAATATTTTTCGGCCGATTAATTGGCCCGATTTTGCCGATTATTCATAATCGGCAAAATGGTTGATTATGGCCGATTAATCGGTATTGCCGATTAATCGGTGCATCCCTAGTTACTTCCTCAAGATTGGAATGCTCATTTAAGAAAGTTGAAGGTGCTACGGACTCGTTACAATATGTTTGCAGTGCCACATCCGCTTAAAATCATGACTCATCCAAGTAAAACAAAATAATGGTATCAAATCTTAAACCAAGTGAAACCAAATCCGCATAAAAGGAGGGTCTGTCTGTTGTATGCTCTATCTAAAAATGAAAATTACTACGATATATATTTCATTTTTTTTGCAGGTTTACTTCAGATTGATGTTTTTTTTAATTATTATTGTTGATAAAAATGAATGATAAAGAATAAACGTACATATTAGGGATGCACCTATCAATCGGCCATAATTGGCAAAAATTCGCCGATTAATCTGCGTAAAAAATATTTTTTAAATATTATTTTTTAAAGTATAATACTTTCAACAAGAAACTGATAAATAATCTTATTTATCATAGTAAATACATGCAATTTACTACAATCCTTAATATAGTATGCAGTATGAAAGTGTACAGACTAAAAACAAAACAAATTGTTCATACAGTGCATAAAACTGAATGGAATATTAAAAGATAACACTCAGCTAAAAGATAACCTCACAGCTAATATTCATATGACACTATTAGGAATAATTAAATTCCTGAACTTTAAACATTTGATTTATAATCAGTCAAATTTTGCCGATCAACCGGCAAAAAAAAAGGCATTTTCAGTATGCCTTAAACAAGAAACTGCGATAAATAAATTTATAAAGAAGAAATAAATAATTTTCTTGACACATGAGTATAACATATTGTATGATGACTAAAATTAAAACAAATAATTCATTGAATTAAATATTAAAAAAAATATTTTTTAAAGCATACATTCAACAAGAAACTGATAAATAATCTGATTTATCATAGTAAATACATATAATTTTCTGCAATCCTTAATATAGTTTCAATCAAATTTTGCCGATCAACCGACGAAAAAAAGGCACTTTCAGTATGCCTTAAACAAGAAACTGCGATAAATAAATTTATAAAGAAGAAATAAATAATTTCCTGCAAACATGTAGTACGAAGGAATAGTGACTAAAATTTAAAACAAATAATTCAATGAATGAAATATAAAAAAATAATCCTCTCATCTTAATATATAAAAATTACGTGTCCCTGTGTTTGTGGCCAATGGACTCCTCAATTACTGAACCAATTGTAACCAAATTTTGCACGCAGTTTCAGTTTGGTCCAACTTAAATGATAGGATAGTTTTTATCTCAATTTAGGACCGCAATGTATTTTTAATTGCAAATTATGTATTTAGCTACCAGCTTTTCTGTGTTCTTGGCTAAACCTTTTTACTAAGCCTTTTTTGACACCTCCATGGCTGAGCGACATAAAGCACACGTTCTGACAGCTTCCGGAGCGCAGTAAACAGGTAATATCTTAATATATAAAAATTACGTGTCCCTGTGTTTGTGGCCAATGGACTCCTCAATTACTGAACCGATTGTAACCAAATTTTGCACGCAGTTTCAGTTTGGTCCAACTTAAATGATAGGATAGTTTTTATCTCAATTTAGGACCGCAATGTATTTTTAATTGCAAATTATGTATTTAGCTACCAGCTTTTCTGTGTTCTTGGCTAAACCTTTTTACTAAGCCTTTTTTGACACCTCCATGGCTGAGCGACATAAAGCACACGTTCTGGCAGCTTCTGGAGCGCAGTAAACAAGTAATAATCTTTCTTATCTTAATATATAAAAATTACGTGTCCCTGTGTTTGTGGCCAATGGACTCCTCAATTACTGAACCAATTGTAACCAAATTTTGCACGCAGTTTCAGTTTGGTCCAACTTAAATGATAGGATAGTTTTTATCTCAATTTAGGACCGCAATGTATTTTTAATTGCAAATTATGTATTTAGCTACCAGCTTTTCTGTGTTCTTGGCTAAACCTTTTTACTAAGCCTTTTTACTAAGCCTTTTTTGACACCTCCATGGCTGAGCGACATAAAGCACACGTTCTGACAGCTTCCGGAGCGCAGTAAACAGGTAATATCTTAATATATAAAAATTACGTGTCCCTGTGTTTGTGGCCAATGGACTCCTCAATTACTGAACCGATTGTAACCAAATTTTGCACGCAGTTTCAGTTTGGTCCAACTTAAATGATAGGATAGTTTTTATCTCAATTTAGGACCGCAATGTATTTTTAATTGCAAATTATGTATTTAGCTACCAGCTTTTCTGTGTTCTTGGCTAAACCTTTTTACTAAGCCTTTTTTGACACCTCCATGGCTGAGCGACATAAAGCACACGTTCTGGCAGCTTCTGGAGCGCAGTAAACAAGTAATAATCTTTCTTATCTTAATATATAAAAATTACGTGTCCCTGTGTTTGTGGCCAATGGACTCCTCAGCTACTGGGCCGATTTTAACCAAATTTTACACGCAGTTTCAGTTTGGTCCAACTTAAATGATAGGATAGTTTTTATCTCAATTTAGGACCGCAATATATTTTTTATTGCAAATTATGTATTTAGCTACCAGCTTTTCTGTATTCTTGACTAAAATTCTTTAAACATACCCGGAATGCCACCACATAATCGGCGGCTAAAAATGGGTTTACCCATAGTTCTTCTACATAATTTAAATCCACCGAGATTATGCAATGGCACGCGTTTAGTTATCAAAAAAAATCACCGGGAACATTATTGAGGCAATCATTTTGACTGGCAAGTTTAAAGATGAAGTAGTTCTGTTGCCACGTATCCCAATGACACCGTCAGAATCTTCAATACCCTTCAAAAGTCTACAGTTTCCCATTCGTTTAGCCTTCGCCATGTCCATTAATAAGTCCCAAGGACAAACAATGTCAATTTGCGGTTTAGATTTAGAAAATCCATGCTTTTCCCATGGGCAACTATAGGTCGCTTGCTCCCGTGTGGGAAAACCGTCCAATCTATTTTTGTTTACAAAAGACAGATTAACAAAGAATATTGCGCACCGATTAGTGTTGAGTTAAACTGAAATGAAAAATGCTTATAATTCAAAAAATAACAAATAATATTGGTTAATTATCTACCATACCTACATTATTAAAAAATAAAATGTTATATTAAAAAATAAAATGTTACAATAGCAATTAGCAAATTTTTAATTAACTCAATTGTTACAAGCCTGAATATAATATTTCTAAGTAATAAAATGCTACATTTTTTGTTGATTTTTTATTTCTAGCAAACTTAGGAAATTTTTGTTCGATTGTTTTCATATTTTGACCTCAAATTCATATTTATATAAAGTTGATCTCTATAATGGTAATAAAATTTTTCGTTTCTATTGAAACATTATAGTTTAATCCATACCTTAGCCACAGCAACGCGTGGCCGGGTCAGCTAGTTTGATATAAATGCTTTAACAAATTAATTTTCTTACTTGGAATAAATATACACATTAGGGTGATTCAGAAATGTATGGAAAAAAATAAACTTTGTATTTTTGTGCGTCTTACCCTCTTATTTTGTGCCACTATATACACTGATTATTTGTGCAAAATTTTGGCAAAATATATTAATATTTAGAGGTCGCTCAAACGCCTTGAAATTTTGTGATATTGACAAAAACGTGATCGTAAATGATATCTATAGAAAAAAGTAACCTTTGTATTTTTATTCGTCTTACCGTCTTATTTAGGCCCTTTATATACACTGAATTATTCGCCCAAAATTTTAGTAAACTATATTTACATTTAGGACTACTTCAAATTTTGTGATAGTGACACAAATGCGAACGTAAATAATAATAATAATAAAGTTACTTTATTGCTTTTTTATATCTCCGAAGAAAAAAAGCGTGCAATCACAAAATGAACTATATATCTGAAAAACCAATGAAATGCAGAAAAGTATGAAAACTAATCAAATACGGAAAAAATATAAAAAACAAATTTAAATACATTAAATATATAGTAATTCGCTCATTAATTCTTGCAATACTTTTTAAGGTTACTTTTTTGCAACTTTGAAACCTTTTCTGTTTTCCTGTACCACTTGAAGAAGACACTGTCTTTGTTTTTCGTCGTTAGTGATAGTCTTAACAAATGCTTCAATAAGGGCCATGCCACGCTCTGTATTGTCGTTTACAATCCTCAGTTTCTTTGGCAGTATAAAGCCTTGTTGGTAGCTATCATAAAGATTCGAATGCTCAGGATCAAACAGCTGATATATTTTGAGTTTCTTCTTTACATGAATAAGGACGCTAAAAATATTCCAAATCATTTCTTAGTGCTTGCACAAAAAGGGTTGCTGGGAACCCAGCTCTTAGATATTCTTTCCCATTAACGATAAGAATGTGAAAGAAATCACATTCATATGTTACGAATACCTTTTGTTTGTCCAGCTGCAAGTTTGAACTGGTTGGGAAATATCCATAACTTGAAGCCATAAAGAATCTTTAACACAGATATCGCACGCCTAGAAGAATACTGTCACAACTCAAAAAGTCGAAACTCTGAATGTTCAGAGATGTACCCAGAGCCATGATTTAAAAGTCAAAAAGAAACGTTTCTTTTAAAAGCATTATGAAAGCAAATGAGCCGAAATGACATAACCTAATGTATGATAGACTGCACGATTACTAATTGCTTTAATATATCAATTTCTTTTCCATGTCTTAAATTTTTCTGTTTTTGAGTTGTGACAGCATTCTTCTAGGCGTGCGATATAACGCGAGGAATCACTCCTAGGACACGAAAACATACACCAAGAGAAGGTGCTCTGCTCAAGAAAATCGCACTAAGCTCTACTATCCTCCTTGGACACTTTTACACGGGTCATCAGAAGTTAACTTTGCGCAACTTCCATTACTAGTTGCACGTTGCTCTGAATGTGCTACGAACTCCTCAACCTCATCGTTCCTCACTCCAGGTTTAAAATTAGAATGTTTTATTCTGGACTATGATTGCTAAAACCGCTTAAAAAGCAATATTGTAGATCCAATGGCAGTGGATGGTTCCAGGCAATTGCGTGAACATCGCATCTGACATTGCACGCAATCAAATACCCCAATTCTACTTATTTTTTGGTTTATCGGCTAAAATACCGAGAGACCAAGAGTAGAATAGATTTCGGTTGTAATACCACAGAAAATACAATGTCTAAAATATAATGGCGGAAAGCACAATTTAAAAGTTGCTTCCCTAGTTTTTTTCCCCCCAAGTTGAAACATGCTCCAACTTTAGTACCGGCAATGCATGTCGGATTGAAACACATACCACATACGAGCTCAGTAAGTTCCCATTTAATCTAACTGGTTATCGTATAGCAGCATTTTCCGTAGCAATTCCAATGCCTAACTAACTTACTAGAACCCAGAAGTAAATCATCAATGCTTGTGGTCCTGATACTAATACTGGTATGAAACCCGCCGATCATCCTTCATTTTCCCAATATATTTTGCATAAGTGTTTCGTTCCAGTGAACTATCAAAGGAAGTCCTAGATTTAAACGACTTTTGTAAGTTAACGGCCAATTCAGAGCGAATAGTTTGCATTTACCGTTTTATGGACGTTGTCAAATCCTCCCCATTTTGACCCATACTTTGTACTGTAGCAGCTACTATCAAAGTGGCTTTCTGTCACTTATACTGGGCCCTGTCTAGAGTGGATGCTAGGTGTTTTAGCCAAATAAACTCATACACCTCAAACAACCGAAAAGAAAACAGAAACCACAGCCCGAGCTTGCAGCTGCATTTTCTACCCAAACTCAGGTAAGAGATAATGCAGCTTTGGAGCGGGGGGGGGGGGGGGTAATCGTTACAACTCACTTTGAGCTATTATTTTATTGACTAATTACTTAGTAGAGTAAACTAACGTTTTAAGTTATTCCATTTTATATGAAGAATAATATTATTTCGGGTAATGAAGCTATATACTCCAACTCTCGAAATTGCTAATTTTCAACAAAATTTGATCGCATTGAGCGACCTCTAAATATTATTCAATTGAGCTAAAATTTTACATACATCACATTCATGAATAGTGTAAAATAAATGCGGGGTAAGACCAGAGAAATTCAAAAAAAAAAAAAAAAATTTTTTTTGAATCACCCTAATACACATATACACAATGTTGCAGCATTTTTCATGTGTCGATACTTTTCTCCTTCGCATACTGCCTTCTAATTAGATACCTTCTAATTTTCAAAGAATGGAAGTCTTGTATTAAATCCTACTTATAATTGAAAAATAAATTTGAAATAAAAACTCTCTTAAAGTGCTCACCACAGCCACCTTTTTTTTTCTTTCAATTTTCCTGTCTAGAGCATTAATGTAATTTAATTAATAATTATTTGAAAATTAATTTAAAGAAACTTGATAAAATTTGAAATTATTTTGGGGAAAATTAAGAAAATGAAAAAATTAAATAAACCTTGTCTCGGAAATTAATTAACTATTTCTAAACTCTGAATCGAAAAAAAAGGAAATAAAAAAGTGATGATAAAATTGGTAATATTAAAAAAAAAGTCATAATGAACATTAATCCGCTCAAATTATCAAGAGTTGATCAATCGGTAATTGGCCAATATGCTTATCGGTGCATTCCTAGTTCATCTTAGAAATTTTTATATAACCTTTTCATGCATTTTTAAACTATAGTATTTGCTTATCCCTATGGATCAAGAAAGATGCTTTCATTGTTGGAATAGAACCCTCTTTTATTTTTAAATTATGAATTTTCTTTTCAATTTTTTATTAACATGTTTTACTCATGCACCGTGAATCAAAGAATCAGGCATAATAGCGTGATTTTATCTGAACGACCAGAGGACCCTATAGCATGCAGGCTTTAAATTTCGAATAAAATGAATTTTAAGCTTAGAGGTGTGTAAACAGTAATCTTCGAAATGTTTTTTTTTTTTTTTATTTAATTTAATTTTTCGATTTTATTTCATTCTAATTGTATAAGCCAAACTTTCATAAATTCCCGAAGAGGAAATTTTTGCGCATTTTGACTTTTTATATTAAGAGCAAGAATCTGAGAAACTGTCACGCCTAGCATTATGGGGTGATTCATGACCTCTCAGATTTTCTCTCAAAAATTACCGAATGTTTATTATCTTATTGAAAGACCAAATCCAGAATGTTTTGCTCTTCCCACGCCCAGTCATGCGGGGGCCCGCTCCGCGGACCCCCGGATGATGGAACCTAAGGCTCTACGGTCTACGCTAAGAGGTGGGACGTGGAGGAGAAAAGAATGTTTTGCTCTAAAGTTGAGTTGTTTAGTTTTTATGGATCCCTAAAGTTGGAAGTGCGATATCAAAAATTAAGCGGATTTTCAAGACATGGAAGTTACTGCGAGCCAAAACTCTTAACAGGAACTGTTTAACTCCAATTTTCTTTTTGTATCTGGAATATAGAAAGTTGAAACTTTACAAAATGATTGTTAAATTTGTGGTAAGTTGTTGCCGTAAGGTCAGTGAAGGCCCTCAAAACAAGGCATTTTTGACGTTTTTAAGCGTTTTTGAGGTCCAAAAACAGCTTGTACATTTCAGTTGGCACGGCAAAAGTGGTATCGTTTGAAAGACCAGTGTAAGCACTTAAAAATAATGTATAAATAACCGAGGAAAGTTTAACGTACTTTTAGTTGCGTATAGCCGAGGCCGAAATATGAAAAATGTCATATTTTAGCGATATTCAAACGGTCATAACTTCCTCTGCCAACAACATATTAAATATTTTCTTTGCCAATGTCATACTCTATTCTTTGTCTTAACAGAACAGTTGAGTTCTTTGAGGCGAAATGTGAAATTTTTTTTTACAAAAAATAAAAAAAAAATTTTCACATTTCGCCTCAAAGGACTCAACTGTTCTGTTAAGACAAAGAATAGAGTATGACATTGGCAAAAAAAATATTTCAATATGTTGTTGGCAGAGGAAGTTATGACCGTTTGAATATCGCTAAAATATGACATTTTTCATATTTCGGCCTTACGCAACTAAAAGCACGTTGAACTTTCCTCGGTTATTTATACATTATTTTAAAGTGCTTACACTGGTCTTTCAAACGAAACTTATTTTGCCCTGCCAACTGAAATGTACAAGCTGTTTTTGGACCTAAAAAACGTCGAAAATGCCTTGTTTTGAGGGCCTTCACTGACCTTACGGCAACAACTTACCTCAAACTTTACACTCATTTTGTAAAGTTTCAACCTTCTATATTCCATATACAAAAAGAAAATTGGAGTTAAATAGTTCCTGGTAAGAGTTTTGGCTCACAGCAACTTCCATGTCTTGAAAATTCGCTTAATTTTTGATGCCGCACCTTCAACTTTAGGGGCCCATAAAAACTTAACAACTCAACTTTAGAGCAAAACATTCTGAATTTGGTCTTTCAATAAGAAAATAAGCATTTGGTAAGTTTTTGGAAAAAATCTGAGAGGTCATGAATCACAGGCGTGACACTCTCTCAGATTCTTGTTCTTTCTTAATCCAAAGGTTTTTTTTTTGCCACGCAAGATGAAGTTTGTTCGAAGTTCATAAATGTATTAGACCAGAAGCCTCATAATATTCTCCAAGTTTGAATGCAGAAGAAATGTATGATATTAATGTATTTTAACTTATTCATTTATTTTTGCTCCATTAAAACTTCGAGAGAATATATGAGCGTGTATTTTTCACATATTTACCTAGCATAACCGTACAAAATTAAGCTCTATTTCCACGTTCTTAGTTTCACATTTCTTTTCAACGTTTTCAAATAAAATTTCAAAACAACGTGTCCATATGGTTTGTAATTCAGTGCAACTGTTAAAAATCTAAAATTTTAAAAACAAATCTGAAAAATATCGTATGAAATCAAATGCTTCACGAGCAAGTTTTCATCTTGCAGTGCTGATGAGGGAAAACAAAAATATGTTTAAATTAAAAGCCTATGTTTTTGCCTGAGTGCTGAATTTGCTTCTTCGGGGCTGAAGTTCAACCCGACAACATGAATATCCCGAAGAAGCAAATTCAACTGTGCTGTATTTACTTCTTCGGGATAAATATTAAATAAACTAAATTGCGTGGTACCTGTGCGCACCTTGAAAAAAAAAAAAAAAAAAAAGCTGCAACGCTAACTCATCATCTTTCTTTTTAAGTTTCTGATATTCATATTTGAAGTTCCTTAGATGACGATTAGATTGAGTTTGAAATGCGAGTGGCTAAACCTTGAGGTCTACTTTTTTTTAACGTTAGCTTATGTATAATTTGCGATAATTATTTCTGCCGGGGAGTGATTTGAATAGAGCTAGTTTCTATTGCTCCTCAATACCCGCCAAACATGATAGCGGGGGCTCCAAGCTTCAAAAAAAAAAAAAAAAAAAAAAAAAAAGAAAATGCCAAAACTGGTGTGGCCAGTCAACAAGACACAGCTGTCTGGAAATATCGTAATTTCTTTTTCTTGGCCATTTCAATGCGTTGAAGCGAGCAGTTCTGCGAAAATCGGCGTTGACCGTTTTCTTTTCTTACTTAGTGAGTAAAACGTGAGGTGGGTGAGTTGCGAAAAAAATGATCTTTCGGATACTTATATTTCCGAATCAACTCAACTAAATTACCTTCTTGAACGTTATCAGAAATATATTATTTAAAAATGATAAAGTAGTTCTGCCCCCCCTCCCCCTACATCAAGAGTTTATCAGAAGCACAATAGTTATTAGGGATGCACCGATTAATCGGCAGTACCGATTAATCGCCCATAATCGGCCACTTTGCCGATTAATCGGTCGAAAAAATATTTTTTAAATATTATTCTTTAAAATATACTTTCACTAAGAAACTATGATAAATAATTTTATATACCGTAATAATAATCCTCATAGTTGATATAAGTATTTTAATAAATTAATTTTCCTACTTTGAATAAATATACGCATATACAATGTTGCAACATTTTTCATGTGGCAATAGTTTTCTCCTTAGCACAATGCTTTTAGATAACCTCTAATTTTTGCAAAGAATAAAAGTCTTGAAATATATTGCTACTAATTATTAAAAATTTTAAATTAAAAGTATTCCTAAATTGGCATGCTCATCGCAGACCCTCCCTTTTTTGTTTGAATTTTTATGTATAATTAACATAATTAACAATGAGTTAATGTAACATTATTGACAATTATATGAAAATTGGTTCTAAGAAATTAGATAAAATATTGAAATTATTTTGTGAAAATTAGGAAAATGGAAAAAAAAATCTTCTCTCAGAAATAAATTACTTTCATTTTTAAACTCGTAATTGTATAAGAGAGAAAAAACAGTGATGTTAAAATTGTTAGTATTAAAGACAATCATCCTTATCATTAATCGGCCGATTATCAACAGCCGATTAATCGGTAATCGGCCAATTTGCTTATCGGTGCATCCCTAGTTATTATATTAATATTTCGTGGACTTCGTTGTCTCATGTTTGAATGAAAGTTTAAAAAATACTTTTTGCTTATTTTAATAACATTTTTTAAAGAACTTTCGTATTAATAAATTAGTATAGAGCGGGGATCAGGTAAAACTTGCTAAACCAACGCCCTCTACAGTATCTTGCTCAATATGCATCAGGATTCAAAACAGGTTCAAACAAAGCTTCAGGATTTTTATCTGCCTGAAATTCTCTAAGAATCACTGATGTTGGTTTTTTGAACTGTTTGGTAAATACCTTCAAAGGAAAACAAAGTTGAAAATTCTTTTCTCCCTTGTACGCAAAGTTACTATTTTGCCCACTTTTTCTTAAAGTATCTGGAACGCTGGGAGAAATTAGGCAAAATAGGTTAAATAGAACAAAACGCCAAGATAGTGCACTGCAAAATATTTTCGAATATTTACCCAATGGTAAAGAATTTTGAACAAAAAAACAATACGAATAAAAGAAATTAATCAGATCAAATTTATTTAAGTTCATCGTAACTTTCAAACCAAAAAGTTAATAAAAAGCGAACACAAACCTATCCTGGTCAAGAGAGAATCGTCGGCGATGATGTTAATATTGGAAATGTATTGTCTCTTGAAAAGAAATTATTAGTTAAAAATCGAATTAAAAACAAAAAAAAGCTTCACATAATACAAGAGAAACATTCACATACACACAAAGAAAAACAGATTTTTCCAAAACCAGCAGGCAATAACCGAATTATTTGAAGTTGAATTAGTCAATTGGATGGTGTTATTCAAAAAGGAGTTAACCCACAAAAACCTGATTTTGAGATAGTGGGCTTTAAAGTCAACAAACTCTGGCAAAAAGCATGGAGCTCTATATCAATATACACTAGGTGGCCAAAAGTATTCGGACACTTTCAAAAATTCACATTTTTACATATAGCTGGAGAAATAAGTGATCAATTGTTCTTTAACTTTAGTCATACAAAATATAGGCTTCACCGAACATTTCCAAGTTGAAATTAAATTACCCTTGCATTTGGGGGACGATAAGAAGGGGGGTCGAAAGAATAACCGCTTTTTGACCATAACTCTTTGAAAATAGATCGGAATAAGCTATGCATTTCAGTAATTAATTAGCATACTATGTATAATTACTATACAAATTCAAATGGACGCACCACTCTTACTTCCGAAGATATGAAACATTTTTTAAAAAACGGCAATTTTATTTGAAGGGTTTTTGCTCATAACACGCAGAGTTTTTGATCAAACCTTATCAAAACTTCAGAAAAGATGACAAAATACAAGAGAAAGAACATACTAAAACGGTTTTTAAAAATATTAAAAATCTGATGAGATATAAACGTTAAAAGGAAAAAAAAATTCACGGCACATGCGCGAACGACAGAAATTTATAACTACAAAAATATTGTAGCCTGGTATATACTGCATCTTATAAAAAAAGTTCCAGTTGAATATCATGAAAATTGAAAAAGATATCAGCGATCTAGTGAGCTGTATTTCATTCATTCGCAGACAATACATACATAGTGAGGGTCTGTCCACAAAGAGCTATTTTTAAAATAAAGGTTATTTCGTCATCGTTCAAAACCAACGTTTCAGGGGTCTCCGGATACTTTTGGCCACCTACTTATAAGGTCTTTTTGGCCGAATGGGCGAAATGTGACTTCTATGCTAAATATAGATTTTTAAACAGTATACAATTTAACATTGAAAAATATGCTCGATTGTCCCCACACTATTTGTGAACAACCCCTCTCCATTTATGAATTGATTGCAAATGAATGAATTACAGCTCACTAGATCGCGGATATCTTTTTCAATTTTTACGATATTCAACTGGAACTTTTTTTATAAGATGCAGTATACACCAGGCTACAATATTTTTGTAGTTATAAATTTCTGTCTTTCGCGCATGCGCCGTGCAAAATTATTTCCTTTTAACGTTCATATCTCATCGGATTTTTAATATTTTTAAAAACCGTTTTAGTATGTTCTTTCTCTTGTATTTTGTCATCTTTCCTGAAGTTTTGATAAGGTTTGATCAAAAACTCTGCGTGTTATGAGCAAAAACCCTTCAAATAAAATTGCCGTTTTTTAAAAAATGTTTCATATCTTCGGAAGTAAGAGTGGTGCGTTCATTTGAATGTGTATAGTAATTGTACATAGTATGCTAATTAATTACTGAAATGCATAGCTTATTCCGATCTATTTTCAAAGAGTTATGGTCAAAAAGCGGTTATTCTTTCGACCCCCCTTCTTATCGTCCCCCAAATGCAAGGGTAATTTAATTTCAACTTGGAAATGTTCGGTGAAGAATATATTTTTTATGACTAAAGTTAAAGAACAATTGATCACTTATTATTTCTCGAGTTATATCTAAAAATGTAAATTTTTGAAAGTGTCCGGATACTTTTGGCCACCTAGTGTACCAATGATATGTTACCATGAAATGCTGATAGGGCTTAAATATTTTTGCTTAATGTAGAAAGCAACATATTTTACCATCACAGTTGGATAACTCATTTTTTTATGTTTTGTGGGTTAACTCCTTTTTGCATAACACCATCCAATTAGAGATGTTATATCGCTCATCATTAACAGCACCACCTACCAGAGTTAATTCAGAAAGAATATTTTCAACATCGGGAAATTTTGCACTAAAACGAGTTCCAGTCTTAATGAAAATTCAATAGATAGTTTATTACTACGATTGATTATTTATTATGACATGGGCTGGTAAACAGTAGGGCAATTCCACGGTAACTTACGTTACATTTCGACCAACTCTTATGCAGTTTGTTCCTTAGTACAGACAAATATTGTTATAAAAACCTTGTACAAAAGCATTCAGTGAAAATGACAGTCAAAAGCAAAATTAAAATGCAAAAATATTTGATGCACTTAAATTTTACAAAATTTATCAGTCAAAAATAAGGCAGTAACTTATGTTACGCAAAAAGGGAATGGCATAATATGAAAATTGGTTCTAAGGCAAATTTCTGCTCTATTACAGCTGTTTTCTTATTTGAAGCATAATTTATCAGTTTCTTATAATATTTAGGAATTAATTTTCATAAATTTGAAATTTTATTTTGAAAATTGAATTTTATGGGAATTTTTAACTGGGTAACTTACGTTACAGTAACTTACGTTACAAAATTTACTTACAAGCATATCTTTATTACAAAAATTAATGAATGAAAATTACAGCTTAGTTTAGGTCAAAATACTGAAAATTAGCAATTATGAGTTAAATTTATAGAAATTTAATGCCAAACTCAATGATCAATCAAAAATATTACAAAACGTACGACTTTTAAATGCATACTGGCCGCTGATATTAACAAGTTCAGGTAATTCTATTTTAGAATCATTTTTTCTCTTATAATAAATTTCCTCTGTCGTTTCTGGCCATTTCTAATTGGTTCCAACAGCAGTTATTACTTTTACTTTAAACTCGTTTTCTTCAGTAATCGTCACAACTCAAGGATACAATGTATTTTCGTACTTCACCACACACCAGTCACCAGCTTTTATCTCTGTTTTTTCTTCTTATTCCTTAAAATACTAACTAAACGAAACCCTACATTTTGATCATTTCTGGTTCTTAAATGGTCATTGTCAATGTGCGGATCTTCAGAAAATATTTTTGATACATTTTGCTTTTTCTAACATATATCAATACTATCAAGAGTGACTTTTATTTATGAATCTGTAATATCCACATGACTTTTCTCATACCCCTTCTACAGCGCATCTTTTCTGCAGAGTTCAGTGGCATTTTAATGCAGAACAAAATATATTTCAATTGAAAGAGATAAACTATTTTTATATTTGTTTTTTCCAAAACATATTTGATAACTTTAAATCATAACAGAAGTCATTTTTGAATAATTCATAGTACATTACCTCCTAAATATTCTGAATGCAGTGATATTGTTTAAAGAGAATTAACAGCCAAAAAGAAGCATGTAATTTATAATAAAGGTGTATTGTAATCTTATTAACAGACATTTTAAGAAATATGAGTAATCTAAATTAAGTAAATATAGTACAATTAAAAGAATTATTGAATAAATTACTTCTATTAACCACATAGGTTTTATTTACAATTTACTTTATTTCGAAACACAAGTATTGAAGTTCTACTAAGGTAACTTACGTTATCTGCATATGTGAGTAACTTACGTTATACGTTTTGATTGTAGCACAAAAAATTAAATAAACAATATTCAAAAGAAAAGTACTGTTATTTGCTTCGTACACATCTATAAGATAGAAAATATAACATAGTTAACATTGTATTGCCCTTTCTTTATTTGCTGTAAAAACTTTAACATGTTTTTGGTAACTTACGTTACATAGAACAGAGCCTTTTTGAAATTAACATAAATCACTTAATTAAATTGAAAACACTTGTTTCATCAATTCACAATATTAATTTAAAATGTAATAAACAACAATCTTCCTTTGTCACATTTATCTAATGGAAAAAATTTAAACTTATCAATGATGAAAGTTTGACCATTTGCATCACTGAAAATAAAGTACTCTAATACCAACTTCAAAGTATTGCCGAAACTAAAAAACTACATTCCTAACAAAAAATTGTTATAAATAAGAAACTTCTAACATTTTTAAAGCAAAAAATATGCAGAATAGTCACATTACTCGAGTTTTATTTTTCCAACGCTTTTCCACACTTGCATGGAATTGCCCAGTAGCATGCAATTTTTCTTTTTTTTTTTTTCTTTTTTTCTGTTTCACTTTTGTCATCTATCTTACTTTAATTTGAAAGTACAAACATGCTTATTTGATCTTTGCTGCAAATAAAGTATGGAGAAGAACTTCAAATTCTTATATTTTACTGATGTTTCAAAAATGCGTTTCTTCAAGTTACTCGAAAACTTATTTTTGTAGTTTTCTGCAATTTACCGGCCCGCAGCAACACGGAGGTCAAATCACTGAGCTGAACCCTATGGTCAGACAGTGGTCTGACCTTTCTTCCGAACTCTCTGCCATCTAGCTAAAAGCAAGCTCTGTCAAACTATTTTTTTGTCTCAAAAACTACTTTTGAAAAGAGAAAGAAACGAAACCGGAGATTTAAAAAGACGTTAGAATAAAAATTTATCTCGGCCAAGTGTTATCAGTAAATCTTAAACTTCTTCGAAAGTAGACATTACTATCTTCCGACGTCGTATAAAAGATGATAATTGCGGGTGTAAAAATAAATAAACTTTGCATACTTGAATCTTTGTCAAAAACGAAAACAGTTGGGACAACTTCAAACCTAATATATTAAAGTAAACTATTCATATAATGTGACACTTAGATGTATCCTTGACCTGACCATTTATTTTTTGCCTAAAAATTGAACATCTTCCTGTAATGTGTAGTTAAAAAAAGTTTTCAAATACACTGCTCAAAAAAAGTTAAAGAAGTAACCAAAAAAACTCATGAAACCGCGCTATTTCATTATTTTGTGAAGGATGTTGGGGCAAAAGCTATATATACAATCGATAAATGTATTTAAAACTAGAAATTACGATCAGAATCACGTAGAAATGCTTTACACTTCTTAAAGCGGGAGTAAGCATTTCCTCTTTCTGCCAAATTCTACACGTGCATACATGGGAAAAGATTATTTTATCTACGCTGAACACTTTAAATGCGTTCTTATTTAAATTTTGCTGCTTTAAAGAATATTTTTAAGAACTTTTACTTCTCCCAAACATTGAAATCATATCCATTGAAATACGGATTATGACACCATGGATTTCATTTTCTATCTTCTTAAAAATAAATAAAATAAAAACTTCTACTATTCTCCTTCTATTCATCTCTTGTTATAGCTTAAAAACGAATAATTTACTTATTAATAAATAAAAGTAAATTTTGAACTACTTAAGCTTGAGTTCCTGCCTGAGGTTTTTCGTTATATATTCTGAGAAAAGTTACTCAAATTTTGTTCCTATGTATGTTCATTCTATCAAATGAATCTCCAGTAGAAATATTCCTTTTAAAGCATTGTACCTGAAAAATTTTCATCTTTATCAGAAATACGTAATGTTGCTTTAAACATTTTGTAAAAGATACAATTAAAAAAGGCCAAGCTTCCATTCTTTCGTTGTTGAAACAATATACTAATCCAGTCAAATCGTTCTGAATCGAAGAATGTCTGGCACGAATGTTTGTGGTGAATTGCTTAGGTTGTGCGTAGGAGTTAAAAGGTTGCGTGACATCCTCACCGCAAAATTATTCATAACATTCTACCTAAATAAAGGCAATTTGTGTTGCGAAATATTTTATATTTTGCTTCTTCAACTTTTACGGTATTAGCAAAACGCATATGCTTCAATACAACTTTTATGACCTCGATTTTATTTTTTTACATAGTATGCATATGAAGTAAATTTTCATTTTTACAGAGAATCGCTGCTGGAAAAAGCAAAATAATGGGCATATTACACGTGTTTGGTTAAAGCTTTTTCGTTACAACTGGTCTCGTGGCCGTACTTCAAAAAAGAAAGAGTTCAAAAAAAAAAAAAAAGTTTCGATACTGGGTCGCATTGTCAAAAAAATGAGCTGTGTGACCAAGCACATCAAATAATAATCATGACCAAATAATTTTGTATTTTGTTAAAATACGTCAAAAAGAGCCACCTGGTGGCGATACCTCAATTTTGTTAAAAAGTGCAGATACGACTTTTGTGCTTAGCACGGCAGAATACATTGCATGCTTTTCTGTATTTTTTTTTTTCTAAAATACTCATGCGTTTTTTTTTTTTTTTTTTTGTAGCCGTATTTCAATGTAAATAATTAATAGTAGGTAATATTATGCATCGAACTATAGTGTAGCAGTCCGACATTTAGGGGGTCAGGGGGGGGGGTCATTTGAATCCCCATCCTGACTTTAAGAAATTAATATAATTCACGTATAGTAGCGTGGTTTTTGTTGTTTTCCCATGAAATTGTATTGTGTTTGCACCCTCTGACCCTCCCCCCCCCCGGAAAAAACTTGAAATGACATTCCTTGTATAATAGTAATAATAATAATAATAATTGTCGTTCAGGGATTAATTATAAACAAAAGAAGTGTGAGAGCTCCATAGTCTTCAGAAGTTCTTTTCTTATGTATAAACTGCCTGAATTCCAGCTTAAATATAAAAAATTCTGCAGAATTGGACAAAATGGCAGGAGCTTAATTTCTGTGAGCTCCCGTGTCAATTAAGCCCTGATTGTGTTATGTCATATTTAAATCATTCGGTTTTGTGATTATCTTTCAGTTTCTTGTTGTCATCGAATACAAATTCCTTTTTAATGCGTTCGTGGGGGGGGGGGGGGAGGGGGGGGACTAAAGTCGATATTATCTGTCTTCCTGTTTTGTTGAAGTTCAGTTTTATTTTTTACTCACCTAATAGAGGATTTTTTTTTCTACGGACTACATTTACTCTCCTTACTTTGATCAGACATCCCTGTTACGTAACTGATTTCTTACCACGTTCCTTAACGTTATGCTGTTAATATCTCACTAGTTCGATTGTAATTTATTATTATTATTTTTCTGTTCCTTAGTCTAATTTGCCTCGCTTGAACCCATGTGGGTGAAAAGAATTATTTTTATGCCGTTATTATAACACGTCTTCGTTTGCGATACTTCTTCCTTCGCCTTTGCTCGCCGTCGCTAAAAATAGTATGGCACAACTGCTAAGTCGGAGGAAGTTCGGGGTAATTCTTGATGTCTCTCGGAGGTTTACCGTTGAGTAAATGCATGTGATTTGTGTGTGCATATGTGAAAATGAACTTTAATATTGTTATGCAGTCTTTCTTTCAGTCAACATATGTAAGAATATAAACTTTTAAGGCTCGCTTTCCTAAATTTTGAATTAGCCTTGAGAACCGCGTGTGGTTCCGTCGCTAGAATTAGCAGTGTGTGTAGTGAGAAATATACTAATGACAATGAGAACGGAAAGTAAGTTTAGCGTGAACTTATAAATGCTTCAAGTTGGAATTTTTGCATCTTCTTTTCTGTGTGAACTAAATACATTTTTATGGCGAAATCTTGAGAAATTAGTATGTTTATGTGTATATACCGTTAGAATTGGCTGTGTGTAATTAGAAATAATACTAGCAGTAATGTGAACGAAAAATACGTTTTGTGCAAACTTTTTAGTGCTTCAAATTGCAATTTTCTTTGTTGTTTTTTAAATGTGAGCTAATAATATTCTTGAGAAAATATCTCTCTTGGGAAAGTAGTACGTTTAATGTGTGTAAATACTAATATTTTGTTGTTCTTTTAAAGTCAATTGAGGCCTTCAAAAATCATGCAGTGAAATGTATTTTCGGAAATTGTGTAGGAGAGGAGGAATATTCAGATTAAAAAAATAAATTATTTACTGTGCAATTATTTATTAAATTAAAGGAAAGATGGTAAACATAATTAAAAATTGCTTATTAAAAATATTTTGATTATGAATAACCTCAGATTTGTTCTTTTGTAACTTCGCAAGCTTTTTCTTTTACAACTTGATTTTGACTACAGAAATGAAATTATGTGTCTTAAAACTGAACTTTGTTGCAGGTGTATGTTATACTTGTGGGGAAAAAGTATCTGGTGCTGGTCAAGCTTGTCAAGCAATGGGAAATCTTTATCACACTAATTGTTTTATTTGCTGTTCATGTGGTAAGATGGTTTATTTGAGTCTCCTAATATGATTATGGCATGAAAAATATTTCATTTTTTCGTATAAATATTAATTGTACAATACTTTTTAAAAATTTGAGCCAGTAACTTTTCTTCTATTGGCTTGATTACCGTGCTCTTTAGTATGTTAGGTAATCTGTGTAAAATATTTGCAATGAACCTTTTAAATGTTTCAATGACCAGTTTCCTATTCCGTTTATAGTAAAATCCTATAGTTATTTCTTTCTCCCTTTTTCATGTTGTTTTGTTCAGATAATTTTTCAGCTATGGGAAATTAAAATTATGTTTATTTCTTTTTCATAACTTCCTGGAAAATTGTAGTTAAAATTATTGTAATTAAAAAAAAAGATTTTTAAAGAAATTAATACAAGTAAATATTTTTAGTTGATGACTGACATATGCAAAATTTGATTTTAAGAGAATATTACTTTGAGAGTATATAATATATTTTCTTTATTTTTTAATATTTTGCGTGTTGTAAATGGAATAAAAAATGCAGATATTTGTATTGTATGCAAATTCATTTCAAAAAAATTTCCAAAAGCATGTGTTAATTTTTTTTAATTACATTTATTTACAAAATCTTTTTGGATATTGAGAGTTGTTAATCTTGATACATAATCTTAATTTATATATGTGGGTGATTCTACCGAAACGGGAAGATTTCTAGTATGTAGATTTAAAAAAATTAATTTAAAATCAAAAATTTGAAAAAAATCAGGAAAGTACTTTATAAGTTACATAATTAAAACAGAATATCAGCAGAGCTTAAATGTTTGTATTTCATTGTATTTTTGCATTTTAATTTTTTTGAAGGCATGTGAATGGAAAAAAGGACATGTGGATGACACAATGGGTATGTTAATAACACAATGGATATGTGAATAATACAATATGTATGTTAATGAAATTTTTTAACCTGTAAACTGTTAGACCTGATTTTTAAACATTGTAATGTCATAGTTATTACATAATATTGGGTTGGAACTAGGGCTTACTTTAGGTTGGAGATTTAGGTTGGGGCACGTGAATGACATAAGAAAATGGGCATGTGAAGGACAAAACACAAGTAATATGTTCTTAAAAAGTCATATCTGAATATTTTTTGGCTTAACGTCGAATAAGATCGTACAAATGTAAGCTTTAGACCTAATTCATCATCAAAATTAATTTTTGTGCACATTTTACTTGCATTCTGCAAGGCATGTTAATGACAAAGATGAAAAACTCTTGCCTTGAAAGTTGAGTTTAGCTTGCTTTTAATCAAAAAGTAATTGCAGAACAGCAAAATTAATCTTCAACCAGGAATAACAAAGTTCCATGCTTCATTTTAAGATGTGTTGCTAGATTTTGAAATAAAACATTTCAGAGAAAAGTATCTATACTTTTCAGACGTGTGGATGACTGATAATTGCTGGGACAAAGTTTAGATTAATTTTTAGAGATATTATTTTCACATTATTTTGCTTTTTTTGTGATTTACATATTGCCCACATACACATTCAAAAATAAAAATATCTTGAAAAAAAAAATCACTTATTTTTTTTAAATCTAGATTCCATAGATTGTGAAAATTGTGCCTATGGGACAGGGCATGTGGATGACATTTTAATGTAATATTTATTTTTAAGTGAATAATATTTAATTATTGACATTGTTGATAGTCAGAATTATAGAACAAAAGACGCATAAAAATATTCCCAAAAGAGTTTTTTTTTTTTAATTAAAAACAAAAGGAGCAATCAGTATGGAACACAAATTTGGCCATTTTTGTAGAATCACCCATGTATATATATATGTATTAGAGATGTGCCGATTGATCGGCAGTATTTCAATTCACAATATTTTTTTAATACTTTTGAATAATCTTTGAATCTTAAAGTATTCTTTGAACAAGAAACCAAAATGAATAAATTTATTAACAATAAATGAATAACTATCTGAAAAATTAGTATAACATGTAACGTGAAAGTGTACTGCCGAAAATAAGGGCAAACAAAAGTTTTTTTGTAAAATTGAATGAGATATTGAAATTAATCCGCACATCTGACGTTCACGTAACGAAGAATTAAATTAGGGTACTTATAAATTGTAATGCAAAAACACAAGTTTTTCAGGATTGTCCGCACATAAACTACAAGGTGTGTTTATTAAATTACTGAATTGGGGCTAATAGAACAAAATGCATTATGAAAATACAGATATGCATTTAATACTCCTCAAAATAATTACCTCCGGCATTCAAGCACTTTTGTACACAGAGTGTCAGTACAAATTCTGGAAACACACTTCGTAGTCCTCTGAAGATATGCTTTAATGTTGAGCAGTTACGTTTTTCTTTATACCCTCAATGTCCTGAAATCAATGCCCTTTCAGATCAGCTTGTGTTCCTACACATTTTCATTCAGTAACTACACGTACTTATCCCAGAATTTAATAGACACACCCCAAAACTTAATAGTGCTCTGAAAGGGCATCGATTTTAGGACGTGGAGGTCATAAAGAAAAATGTAACTGCTCAACTCATCTTCAAAGGTCTAAGAAGCGTGTTTCCAGAAATTGTACCACCATGCACAAAAATGTGTGAATGCCGGAGGTGATTATTTTGAGGATTATTAGACATGTGTTTGTGTTTCATTATTCATTCTGTTGTATTAGCCCCAGTCCTGGAATTTAATAGACACAACTTATATTACTTGCTGGTTCATTTATATTTCATTCTACACTTAATAATCCTTCACTTAATTTCTTTATTTCACTTATCATTTGCTTTTTCAAAATTTCATCTACATGGTTGAAATGTTTTTTTTTAATTGCAAATTTATGGTTGAACTAATGTTTTTTTTTTTTTTAATTTTTCTGTCTTAAATAAATTACACATATTTTCAAGTGTGCAAAACTACTTCATATGTCAATACTTTTTTTATGCCCTCCCTTCAGCTTTGTACTTTAAGATAGCGTTGTAATGTTCATAAAGAATAAAGGTATTGGATTAAGTGGTTACTAATAACTAAAAGAGTAGCTATTAATTTAAAAGCGTCTACAGAATACATGCAAGTAAGAAAATTTTTTAATTTTCATGTTTAGTTAACCCTCCTCTACTACGGTGGCTTAAGATCACACATACACTACTGTTGGGTCAGATCTGACATACTCTTTTTTGAGCCTTTTTTTAACATAAGAAACTATTTATCTTTTGGAAATTGGATACTTGGTAGCAGACTTGGTACTGTATACAGACTTGGTAGCATGAAATATAAATTTTATTTGGGTCGGATACGACCCACCGTAGTAGAGGAAGGTTAACATATGGTAAATGTATTAACAATAGTATGAAAATTTGCTCACAGAAATAAAAGGAAATTTTAAACAGTAATAAAACACAAAAAAAGGAAATTTAAAAATTGAAGCATTAAAACTCACCATGATCATTAATTGGCCGATTATCAACAGTCGATCAATCAAAAATTATCCAATTTGCTTATTGGTGCATTCTTTATACATATACATACTTTTTTTCAGGTCGAGCTTTGAGAGGGAAGGCATTTTATAATGTTCATGGTAAAGTTTACTGTGAAGAAGACTATTTGGTGAGTCTTGAGTCTTTTTCTTGTAATCCACCTATATTTTCTCGGTCATGTTCTGATGCTCTTGTTTTTTAAACTTATAAACATTGTAAATTTCTATCACAGATAAAAAATGCTTTTGCATGAAGGGTAAAGAAGGATTTGTATTATTACTTTTATTTGACGTGATAAATTTTTGCTCTAGAATTTGTTAATCATCTTGATGGCTAACCTGTCTTTCTAAGTGAAGTTACGCTGTGAAAGTATGGGTAGTTTCTTGTGAGTTAGAGTATGGCAGTAACAGAACTCCTGGATGCAGTTGCAATTAAACCTCTTCAGTTTTTTTTTTTTTTATTGTATTCAAAACTTTTAGCGGTTTTCTTTAAATTAGCTAAAATTTGTCTAAATCTTTTACACTTAAGCTGCAATGAGCTTTTGAAACTTGTTTGAGAAGGCAATTGGGCTTTCTCAAATCAGACAAAAAGCCATTTTGGTTGATGCTTTTCTTTTTTTCCTTGGAATGAACTATGCTTTCTGGTAGCAAGCTTGATTTCTTGCGTCTTGTCCAACAAGTCATCTTGTTGGAGACTTGAGGATACTTAGCCAGTTTAACAGTTGGTGCTTTCTATATTTCTACATGATTTGGTTAGACCCTGTTGTGTTAGTGCTAATCAATTCGTTCTATTGTGAAATATTTCGGTTCTGCTTGAGTAGCAGTATACTTGCATGCTCTTTTGAATATCTTGTTGGATGGTAGTTAGATGTTTCTAGAGCACTAGTTGACTTTCAATCCGAAAAGTTCTATCAAGTAGGATCTTTTGATGGTTCTGGATTAGTATTCAACACTAATATCCTAACGAGTTAAAGCTCTTTTAACACTTAGTCATATAAGCTTTAGGCGGTGAGGAAGTTCATCATCAATTTGAAAAACAAATGCTTAAAATTGTATCTGTAATTGTTATCATGACAAGTTTTCAAATAAAATAATTTTGAATTGTTACAAATGCCCCCCCCCCCACCCACTTTCAGAAATAATCAGGATGTCATGTCAATTGTTATTCTGAATCTTGTACAGATTGAAGGAAATCTTGCTTGTAATGTGTTGGTGCTTGAAATTATAAGTAAATGTTTTATCACATCCCATTTACTTTCTGCTTTAACTATTTGTCTGGCAGCAAATTTTTTTCAGCTGTCTGCGATGCAAATTAAAAACCACAAAAATACTGTGCAAAGTAAACCAATATTTCATTAATTGCAAAATCTAAATGAGTATCAAGAAATGCTTAAAAATAAGATTCTGAACTGAAAAAATGCAAGTACATGCTACTAATGGATTATATCCTAGAAAATAAGGTACAAATCTTCGCTCATTGAAATTTAAGATTAATATTTCTTTAAAAATTTTAGATTTTATTTGTCCCCGACTAAGAAATAGTTTGCAGACTTTCTCAAGAATCTGCTATGTACGTCACAGCGTTGCTTTATTTCCACTACCGGAACTGTTTAATTGCTAAATTAGACATTGAGTGACCATCAGCAGATGGTTACTATTTTGTAATTGTACCATTACGTAAAAGTTTAGTTTGCATGTGGAAGAATTAGTAAAAGAGTGCTTTAGTTCATTACCATATTTTACCATGATAAAGCTTTTTAGACTTTGAAAATTCTGTACTCCATTTTCAATGTAATCAATAGCTACTTTCCTAAACATATTTATATTATGCTTGCAGTATTCTGGTTTTCAACAAACTGCTGAAAAATGTGCTGTTTGTGGACATTTAATCATGGAAATGGTATGTTTTATGTTTTGCAAAGCTTTGTATTTTTATTAATTATTAGATATCATGTAATTAATATTCTTTTAATTTCCTATTTCGTTTTTGTAGGGCTCAATTTAAATTTTTATATTACCTTACAAAACAAAATGTTATAGAGCGTGAAGATTCCATGTTTTACCGGGACGGTGCTTTAATTTATTTGGAAAAAAATTCAAGCGCTTCAAATTTCAGGGCCTGATAACATTTATCCAAAAGTTTTTTTTCAGTTGGCAGCAGAATTGCTTAATGTCATTATAAATATTTTCAATGTTTTTTTTTTTTTTCTTTTTTTTACATATTTAGTACAGTGCAGCTGGCAAATGTAAGGTGAATTGTTCTTTAACTGCATGTCTAAAACTATAGACCTGAGAGTTTAACTTTAGTAATTTGTAAAAGTTTTGAAACTCCAATCAACCTGAAAATAATGTTTTCTATTCAGAATGATTATCTGTTGACAGGTTTTCAGTATAGTTTTAAGAAGAGAAGATCCTGTGTTACTAATTTATGCATTTCTGTGATAAGATCCATTTAGAAAGTTTGTTTTAGAAACCATATTATCCTCTACATTTTTTTAAAAAACCCTGTACAGCTCAGACTTCAGTATTTTTTATGTTGTTTTTCTCAATAATGTCTTCAAGTATATCCCCTTAGAAATTTTACTTCATATGTTACTATAGTTATTTTGTTTTATTGGGTGAATCTATATTTCCACTCATATTTTTACTCCGACTTATATCCAGAAGTTTTCGTTTTAATCAATATTTCCTTCATATCTTTAACAATTTTATTATTTCTATGCCATTGCTGTATGAACCATAATACAATTTACAACTTCTTATCACATTTTTTTTTAAATTCATTTTATTTGTTCACTAATATTAACATAATGATTTTTAATTTTCATTTTTTCATTAATATTAAAATTCCATGTTAATGTATGGGTTCTACACTTTTGTTTTTAAAAAATTAATATGTGTTTGCAGAGATCAACAAAAATTGGTTTGTCTTGAATGCCAAAAAATTATTCCTCACATTTCATAGGAGCAAGGCATTTCCCAGAAATTTATAAATTTATTTTTCATGAAAAATTGTAGAATAGTTCCAGTTCCACTTTTACCAAAGTTAAAGTATGATGAAACAATTTTGTGCATAATTCTCAATTTATTGCTTGAAGTAAAACTAGTTATGCTCAGTTTTGGTACGATAGCATACAGTAACATTTCTTAGTATCCTGTAGTGAAAATGATAACTTTTTCCTCTGTTGAACTCAATTTATTAACTTATTTTATTAACTATTTATTCGTTTTTCAATTCTTTCTTAGAAAAGCATGTTACAGTAAAGTATCAGGTATAAGTAAAGTAACATCGACTTTAGCTTATCTAGTTATTTTTTAAGGTCTACTCATCTCATTTACTTTTTTTTTTTTTTTTGTGGAAAAAATATTGTTTTGTTAAAAAAAAAGGATTATGTTCAGTTCATACAACTGTTCTAATCAAAGAATTATTTCCTTTAGTTAAGGAAACAATTCTTTCTTTTATTTCAATTAAAGTTAATTAAGTCTTTTACTATGCAGATTCTTCAAGCCATGGGAAGATCATATCATCCTGGGTGCTTCAGATGCTGTGTGTGCAATGAATGCTTAGATGGTGTCAGGTTTACTGTAGATATGGATAATAAGATTTATTGTGTTGAAGATTATCACACGTAAGTTTTTCCCAACATTATTCCATATTCATTCATTGCATATTTTTCACTTTTAGAACCTGTATTAACTCCTATCTTTAATTCAGTTTTGCTAAATGTGAATCAAGCTCCCTTGTTCTTTCTCAAATGCCTTAATTATCTGTTATTTTCATTACTAATGTTTTTCTTAAGCTATCAACTTTCTAAGGTATTTTTATCAGATAATTAGTGAAAAATATTTTGTTTTTGTTGTCATGTCAGTTAATTCTCATCACTGTGAAGATAAGGGGTGCCATTGCCTCAAGAAGTTGGACTTTTTTATTAACAGATAAGACAACACAAGTCGGCACAAAAAAAAGAAAATAATACCCGGGGCTCTGGTGGGAATCGAACCCACAACCACAGAGCCAAAGACCCTCAGTATTTCATGTTAATAATATTTATTACTGGACTAGTTTAAAATTAGTTAATACATACATATTCTTCTATTTTAGCCTAAATATGATAAAATCAAACTACTCAGTTCCAGAAAGACATGTTCTAAATCAGAGGTTCTCAATCTTTTTTGACTTGTGGCCTCTTATGGGCACCAAGATTTTTGTTTGAAAGAAAACCCGATCTTTTAGAAGGAGAAACTGCAACTTTAATTCTGACTATTGAAGCATATCAGAAAACACTGCAGATAACTTGTATTTTTCTACAACTTATTGGAACTGCTAACAATTGCTCCCTTTAAGAGAATATTTTCGAGACTTTAATTAATGGATGTCTCTCATTCGGACACTATTTTCAAGGGGGTATTTGAGAAATTTCGCCAGGCGGGGGGGGGGGGGGCGTGCTTCCCACATTTGTGTTATTTCAATACTACATCGTAAAATTATCACTGTATTTTTTAAAATCTTGTACCTATGGAAAAATAAAAAAATATGACACCTTATAAAACAATGCTGAAAAGCAGGTTTGTTCAGTGTTTTAATTCATGCTTTTTATTCTTGCAAGTTTAATGTTCTTGTTTGTTTGTGGTTTCTGCTAATGAGTACTGTTTTTGTTTTTAAAAAGTCACTTCATTATACAGTTGCAAACATATGACACTCAAATATTATAAAATGTAAATAGTATAATTTGGATTTATAATGTTACTTCCATTTGTTGTTATTTCTATCCTAAATATTTACTCAACACACTGCTGTAAATTTCATTTTTTGCATGCCAAATCCTGTGTAAATTTTAGACAGCTGTTAATTGTAGGCCTAAGGATTGGAGAGAGTTGACATTGATTTTTTTTTTATTTATGTATGTTTTTTGTTTTTTCAAGATATTTCTAGAAACTTGTTTAATTTGCCATAAATATACATAAATCATTATTTTGAACTTATTCTTGTAAATATCAAAACAGATCAACAGTGATACAACAAATAGTTTATTGTAGTAAGGGTAAGTTTGTTAACAGAAAACAATGCAACCTGATATTTAAATTGCTTTCAATTTTTAGTCACTGCAAAAAAAAAAAAAAAAAAAAAAAAATCAAAGGAAAAGTGTTCATATTAAAAAGTGGGAGCCAAAAAAAAAAAAAAAAAAATTCAATGCTCTAAAATAATTATTTACTGCATTCTTTTGCTTGTAAAATAATGCTCTTTGAGTGGCAGATTATCAGGTTTCAGTTCCTTTTGCAATCAATTTTTAGCGGCCCCATTTTACCAAACACAAAACCAAAAACGTTTATCATGTGCTTTTGTTTTCCTTCAGGGCACATTAGGTAGGAGAGCACAATTGCAACATGGTAAATCCTTCACTGTGTACTTAACAGTTTCAGAGTTAGTTGAATCCAGTGGTCGGAAGTAGCGCGCTACAAGTAGTGAAACTACTGTTGTAGCTACATTTTTTAGTAGTTTGTAGTGTAGCGCACTACTTTTATAAATAAGTAGAGTAGTGAGTAGCACGATACAAAACAATAGTAGTTAGTAGCGATTTCTGGAAACTACTTTTAAATTAAAAAAAAATAAATGAAAAAATTTTTTTTAAGAAAACAAAAAAAACCAAGATTTAATTGACTGTGACTGGTGCAAATCTTGCGTGAGTACAGCAGCGCACACAATGAGAAATAAGAACCATAAAAATATGAGCTGACCCTTACATCGTTGAGCTGATACAACGTTTTGACGAAATGTATCTATCTGTTTCATGTCATTAGTTTATTTGGCATCATAATTTTATATTCCGTCAAATAATTTTCATGTTCCTAAATCCATCACGTTCCTTTCCCTGGCAAGAAATTTTAAAAAATTGAAGGTTGAATTCTTTCAATCTTTCAACTTTTGAATCCTTTCTTGTGGCGAATAATCGTAAAAATTGTAAAATAAAATCTAAAGGACAAATTTTAGCAAAAAAAAAAAAAAAGAACAACAAAGGAAAAGTAACAAATAAATTCAAAGACAATTCCTAGTTATATTCTGTATTCAAATGAGTTAATTTGTCAATGTAAACCACTTTTCAAATTTTTTCGGTCAATCCTCAAACGGTGTATGCTTTTTATTTACTGTAAAATCCTGAAAATAACCCCCCCTATTTTCAAAACGAAACTGATAAATTTCAGGTGGGGGTGGGGGTTATAATCGAGATTTTTTATACAGTATATTCAGAATAAGAGAAATTTCATTTTTTTCCAAAAAAGGGGAGGGGGATTATAAGTATTTCATGTTAATAATATTTATTACTGGACTAGTTTAAAATTAGTTAATACATACATATTCTTCTATTTTAGCCTAAATATGATAAAATCAAACTACTCAGTTCCAGAAAGACATGTTCCAAATCAGAGGTTCTCAATCTTTTTTGACTTGTGGCCTCTTATGGGCACCAAGATTTTTGTTTGAAAGAAAACCCGATCTTTTAGAAGGAGAAACTGCAACTTTAATTCTGACTATTGAAGCATATCAGAAAAAACTGCAGATAACTTGTATTTTTCTACAACTTATTGGAACTGCTAACAATTGCTCCCTTTAAGAGAATATTTTCGAGACTTTAATTAATGGATGTCTCTCATTCGGACACTATTTTCAAGGGGGTATTTGAGAAATTTCGCCAGGCGGGGGGGGGGGGGCGTGCTTCCCACATTTGTGTTATTTCAATACTACATCGTAAAATTATCACTGTATTTTTTAAAATCTTGTACCTATGGAAAAATAAAAAAATATGACACCTTATAAAACAATGCTGAAAAGCAGGTTTGTTCAGTGTTTTAATTCATACTTTTTATTCTTGCAAGTTTAATGTTCTTGTTTGTTTGTGGTTTCTGCTAATGAGTACTGTTTTTGTTTTTAAAAAGTCACTTCATTATACAGTTGCAAACATATGACACTCAAATATTATAAAATGTAAATAGTATAATTTGGATTTATAATGTTACTTCCATTTGTTGTTATTTCTATCCTAAATATTTACTCAACACACTGCTGTAAATTTCATTTTTTGCATGCCAAATCCTGTAAATTTTAGACAGCTGTTAATTGTAGGCCTAAGGATTGGAGAGAGTTGACATTGATTTTTTTTTATTTATGTATGTTTTTTCAAGATATTTCTAGAAACTTGTTTAATTTGCCATAAATATACATAAATCATTATTTTGAACTTATTCTTGTAAATATCAAAACAGATCAACAGTGATACAACAAATAGTTTATTGTAGTAAGGGTAAGTTTGTTAACAGAAAACAATGCAACCTGATATTTAAATTGCTTTCAATTTTTAGTCACTGCAAAAAAAAAAAAAAATCAAAGGAAAAGTGTTCATATTAAAAAGTGGGAGCCAAAAAAAAAAAAAATTCAATGCTCTAAAATAATTATTTACTGCATTCTTTTGCTTGTAAAATAATGCTCTTTGAGTGGCAGATTATCAGGTTTCAGTTCCTTTTGCAATCAATTTTTAGCGGCCCCATTTTACCAAACACAAAACAAAAAACGTTTATCATGTACTTTTGTTTTCCTTCAGGGCACATTAGGTAGGAGAGCACAATTGCAACATGGTAAATCCTTCACTGTGTACTTAACAGTTTCAGAGTTAGTTGAATCCAGTGGTCGGAAGTAGCGCGCTACAAGTAGTGAAACTACTGTTGTAGCTACATTTTTTAGTAGTTTGTAGTGTAGCGCACTACTTTTATAAATAAGTAGAGTAGTGAGTAGCACGATACAAAACAATAGTAGTTAGTAGCGATTTCTGGAAACTACTTTTAAATTAAAAAAAAATAAATGAAAAAATTTTTTTTAAGAAAACAAAAAAAAACCAAGATTTAATTGACTCTGACTGGTGCAAATCTTGCGTGAGTACAGCAGCGCACACAATGAGAAATAAGAACCATAAAAATATGAGCTGACCCTTACATCGTTGAGCTGATACAACGTTTTGACGAAATGTATCTATCTGTTTCATGTCATTGGTTTATTTGGCATCATAATTTTTATATTCCTTCAAATAATTTTCATGTTCCTAAATCCATCACGTTCCTTTCCCTGGCAAGAAATTTTAAAAAATTGAAGGTTGAATTCTTTCAATCTTTCAACTTTTGAATCCTTTCTTGTGGCGAATAATCGTAAAAATTGTAAAATAAAATCTAAAGGACAAATTTTAGCAAAAAAAAAAAAGAACAACAAAGGAAAAGTAACAAATAAATTCAAAGACAATTCCTAGTTATATTCTGTATTCAAATGAGTTAATTTGTCAATGTAAACCACTTTTCAAATTTTTTCGGTCAATCCTCAAACGGTGTATGCTTTTTATTTACTGTAAAATCCTGAAAATAACCCCCCCTATTTTCAAAACGAAACTGATAAATTTCAGGTGGGGGTGGGGGTTATAATCGAGATTTTTTATACAGTATATTCAGAATAAGAGAAATTTCATTTTTTTCCAAAAAAGGGGAGGGGGATTATAAGTATTTCATGTTAATAATATTTATTACTGGACTAGTTTAAAATTAGTTAATACATACATATTCTTCTATTTTAGCCTAAATATGATAAAATCAAACTACTCAGTTCCAGAAAGACATGTTCCAAATCAGAGGTTCTCAATCTTTTTTGACTTGTGGCCTCTTATGGGCACCAAGATTTTTGTTTGAAAGAAAACCCGATCTTTTAGAAGGAGAAACCGCAACTTTAATTCTGACTATTGAAGCATATCAGAAAAAACTGCAGATAACTTGTATTGTTCTACAACTTATTGGAACTGCTAACAATTGCTCCCTTTAAGAGAATATTTTCGAGACTTTAATTAATGGATGTCTCTCATTCGGACACTATTTTCAAGGGGGTATTTGAGAAATTACGCCAGGCGGGGGGGGGGGGGGCGTGCTTCCCACATTTGTGTTATTTCAATACTACATCGTAAAATTATCACTGTATTTTTTAAAATCTTGTACCTATGGAAAAATAAAAAAATATGACACCTTATAAAACAATGCTGAAAAGCAGGTTTGTTCAGTGTTTTAATTCATACTTTTTATTCTTGCAAGTTTAATGTTCTTGTTTGTTTGTGGTTTCTGCTAATGAGTACTGTTTTTGTTTTTAAAAAGTCACTTCATTATACAGTTGCAAACATATGACACTCAAATATTATAAAATGTAAATAGTATAATTTGGATTTATAATGTTACTTCCATTTGTTGTTATTTCTATCCTAAATATTTACTCAACACACTGCTGTAAATTTCATTTTTTGCATGCCAAATCCTGTGTAAATTTTAGACAGCTGTTAATTGTAGGCCTAAGGATTGGAGAGAGTTGACATTGATTTTTTTTTATTTATGTATGTTTTTTCAAGATATTTCTAGAAACTTGTTTAATTTGCCATAAATATACATAAATCATTATTTTGAACTTATTCTTGTAAATATCAAAACAGATCAACAGTGATACAACAAATAGTTTATTGTAGTAAGGGTAAGTTTGTTAACAGAAAACAATGCAACCTGATATTTAAATTGCTTTCAATTTTTAGTCACTGCAAAAAAAAAAAAAAAATCAAAGGAAAAGTGTTCATATTAAAAAGTGGGAGCCAAAAAAAAAAAAAAAATTCAATGCTCTAAAATAATTATTTACTGCATTCTTTTGCTTGTAAAATAATGCTCTTTGAGTGGCAGATTATCAGGTTTCAGTTCCTTTTGCAATCAATTTTTAGCGGCCCCATTTTACCAAACACAAAACAAAAAACGTTTATCATGTACTTTTGTTTTCCTTCAGGGCACATTAGGTAGGAGAGCACAATTGCAACATGGTAAATCCTTCACTGTGTACTTAACAGTTTCAGAGTTAGTTGAATCCAGTGGTCGGAAGTAGCGCGCTACAAGTAGCGAAACTACTGTTGTCGCTACATTTTTTAGTAGTTTGTAGTGTAGCGCACTACTTTTATAAATAAGTAGAGTAGTGAGTAGCACGATACAAAACAATAGTAGTTAGTAGCGATTTCTGGAAACTACTTTTAAATTAAAAAAAAAAATAAATGAAAAAATTTTTTTTAAGAAAACAAAAAAAACCAAGGTTTAATTGACTCTGACTGGTGCAAATCTTGCGTGAGTACAGCAGCGCACACAATGAGAAATAAGAACCATAAAAATATGAGCTGACCCTTACATCGTTGAGCTGATACATCGTTTTGACGAAATGTATCTATCTGTTTCATGTCATTGGTTTATTTGGCATCATAATTTTTATATTCCTTCAAATAATTTTCATGTTCCTAAATCCATCACGTTCCTTTCCCTGGCAAGAAATTTTAAAAAATTGAAGGTTGAATTCTTTCAATCTTTCAACTTTTGAATCCTTTCTTGTGGCGAATAATCGTAAAAATTGTAAAATAAAATCTAAAGGACAAATTTTAGCAAAAAAAAAAGAACAACAAAGGAAAAGTAACAAATAAATTCAAAGACAATTCCTAGTTATATTCTGTATTCAAATGAGTTAATTTGTCAATGTAAACCACTTTTCAAATTTTTTCGGTCAATCCTCAAACGGTGTATGCTTTTTATTTACTGTAAAATCCTGAAAATAACCCCCCCTATTTTCAAAACGAAACTGATAAATTTCAGGTGGGGGGGGGGGGGGTTATAATCGAGATTTTTTATACAGTATATTCAGAATAAGAGAAATTTCATTTTTTTCCAAAAAAGGGGAGGGGGATTATAATTGATGGGGGGGTTACTTTCGGGATTTTACGGTATTTTAAGTAGCGAAGTAGCGACTATAATTCAAAAGTAGTTTGTAGTCGCTACATTTAAAAAAAAGTAGTTGTAGTTGTAGTTCGCTACAAAAGAAATGTAGTTTTTTCAACCACTGGTTGAATCAGATCGTCTAACTCCTAGGGTAAAAGAACTCTAAAAATAAATTCAAAGTCTATGCACTGTTATAGATTTTGATAAATTAAGAGAATATTTTACCCTCTTGTGAAAGATTTTAACCAGTTTTGAATTATTCAACTGTGGCTCCTTTTGCAAGGTTCTTATCTCTTCCACGGCTAGATGTTTCCCATGCCCCCCCCCCTCAGTGTTTCCTGTGGTCCTCATTGAGAAACCCTATTCTAAATCAATGCATACAGACATATTGAAGAAAGTTGATATGGTCATTTAGAAGAAGATAAGTTTGGAATTTGTTTGTTAGTATTGCTCATAACTGCAAGTTGAATTTTGGTTTCTGCTTCATATCAGATATGATGTAATAAGATTTTATGGAATACTAAACTTAATTTTTATTATAAAAAAAATAATAATACCGTAAAGTCGGGTTACTTGGACCCACAAGGGGGTTACTTGAGCCCACAGTAAAATGATAAAATCTGGGTTTGGTACTAGCGTTAGAGACTGCAGAGTGTTTCTCCCTTGCGGAGAAACGAGGAACTACGTGCTAGTCTTCAACTAGTAAGTACCAAACCTAGATTTTATCATTTTACTGTAATGGGCTCAAGTAATCCCCTAGGGTCCAAGTAACCCGACTTTACGGTACTTATTTTTAGTATATAAAAAGTTTTTTTTTTTCCTACCCTAGGATATATGCTCCAAAGTGTGCTATGTGTGGAAAAGCAATCACTCCTGTTGAGGTAAATTCTCTTTCAAGAAAACTATTATTTATGAAATAATAATCTATATCATTAATCGGGCAAAAGTTTTGAATTTCTTTCTTTTGCTAACAATCTGCAGTATTTTCTTTTAGTTTAGCTGTGTTTTTATATTCCTGAGGAACAAAAACTCATATTAAATGCATGAATGTGTTATCCTGGATTAGAATTCATTAGTTTAAGCAAATATTTGAACATTAACAAGCTAGGACATTTTTTCTATGTAGTATTTTGTCATATAATGTGAGAACAAAGTGCCTTAGCAAAAATAAAGAAATCGAGTTTATTTGGGAGTACTTTACTAAATAGTGTGATCAGTAACCTAAAACAGCATTATTCTTATAAAATAACTTTTGGTACATACTTTTTTTCATGTGTTTAAAAGTATGGTTAGTTTTGATTTTTTTCCTTGCTTTATTATTGCCCTTATATTGTGACCGTTAAACTTTAAAGAACTAAGGAGATTTTCAAATCTTTCATAATATTGGTGTGTTGAGTCAATCGGTGACATTCAGGCAAATGCCAAAGAGATTGCAAGAACAGCAGTTTCTGGGTCAAGCAATGCCAACTGCAGTCTAGGAGTGGCATCTTTGCTCTAATTTGTAAACATTATTTTTAATAAGAAAATATGTTTGTAAATTAATTGAATAAAAATTATTCTTTTCAACAGAAAATCCTGGAAAATAATGCTAGAAAGAAATGCATAGTTGGAAATTACTACATATTTAGTTTTTAGAATATAAAACTGAAGTCAAAAAAGCTTCTAACCAAAACATTGGATTGTATTAATGTGTTGTCAAAAAACCCTTTCTTCTTTTGAAGAAATTAAACAAGATAATTTGGACTTAGGTATGAAACACATAGAACATTTAAACTATAACTGTAGATCTATGCACACCTTTACTGGAAAGTATTTTAACATAAAATAAAATAAATCATTTTCCTAATGATTTCCCTCTTGTTTTAGTTTAATTACTCAAAATTATACAAATTGAATGTAATATTTAATGTCTAATTATGAATTTATTAAATATTTTACTGTAATGTAAAATATTCTTCAAATACATGTTCAGATGCAATTTCAGTTAACAACTGCACTCTTTTATAGGAACATTTTGTACAAATTCCAAATGAACAGATTAAAAAAAAAGGTTGTTGGAGCAGACGTTGGGCATAATGTATTGTATTGCTTGAAGTGTTTGTTTTTACAAAAAGGCTGGGGGGTGGGTATAAAGGCTGTCATCAGTTCTTTCTCTATTTTATGAACTCAAAATTCTCTTTCTTCTAGTTATAATCAATTTTAGTACCATTTTGACAAAACTCTTTTTATGTGACTCTAGTAACCATTGCAGTCTAATCTTGCTAATTCGAAGCCTTATAACTGAAATGTCCTTTATTTCGAAGTTTTCATTCGATCCCAAAATAATAGAGTGTTTTCAATACAAAGTTGGCTCTATATCTTGAATGTAGTCCTTCTACGTTGAAATAGTTACAAAATTTTCTTTTTTATTGTTATGCAAAAACAATGCAGCCAAAAAAAGAAAATATTTATTTTTACTCTTACACATAGCTTCATTCAGTAGCAGCTGACTGATCTTTGAGAGACTTCAAATTTATAGGACAAAAAGACATTGAAAAGCAATGCAAGCTAGAGTCAAGAGAAAAAAATATTGGTCCTGTGATTGAAACAGTAGTCAAAACAGGTGTGGTGTCAGAAACAGCAATAATAATGAAGCTAAAGTGATCAATGAATGGGATCATTTTGAAACTTTGTCGATGGGAATAATTGGTAATAAAAGATTTCTTGAGTATTGAGGAGAATGTGACTGACACTTGTTCTATGAAGCAATTGTGCAAGTTGTTGGGGGAGAACTTGCTTGTGCAGATTCTAAAGAAAATAATCAGGAAGAATCTTTATCACCCTCAACTGATCAGCAACAATCAGATTTTGCAAATACTTTACTGCAGAAACTGGAAAATTCAAAAACCTGCATACGTTGAATTTTGTTTACTAAGTTAATTACTTTTTAAGATGCAATGAAAAAAAATGTAAACAATAAAAATTTACTTTCTTTTTCCAAGTATCTTAATAAAATTTATTCTCTAAAGATATTTATATTTAGTACTAATAATAAATTTTATCCAAACTATAAGGTATATTCATTATGCACTATTTCTGAAAAATGCAATAAAAAATTATTCTTGAGAAGGCAGGGAGGGGGACATTCATAACTCAAACTACGGATTACTGGAAGGTTTTAGACTTCTAGTTGTCTACAGTTGACTGCATTTAGTTACATTATTGAAGCTGGTGTTCACTATATTAAAGCTTGTGCCTACACCCCCACCCACACACACTATTTTTTAAGACTCAAAGCTGCACCTAGTCTTTTATTATCATACTAGAATTTTAATATTCTGTGCTTATCTGTTCATCAAAGATATTATTTAAAAAAATTAAATCTTTTACTATCATTTACTTTGCAAAGGAAAATTGTATATTGGTTCTTAAAATCACTAGTTAAAACAGTTCATATGCCATTTGCGTAAGAAAAATTGTATTTTCGTTTTATTTATAGGGAACAGATGAAACAGTAAGAGTAGTGTCAATGGAGAAGGACTTTCATGTAGATTGCTATATTTGTGAAGTAAGTAAAACAGTTCGGCAATCAAAGCTTTTAGTTCTTATTTGGTGACAGCTTTTGGATCATTTCATTTAGATTTTATATTTACTTCCTATCAGCATTCATTTTACTTGCATGAATTTTGCAAAATATGTGTTTGAAAACATTCTTAACCCTTTGACAGTTATGGAAATGAGCAGTTTCCGTTTACTTAATTTGCGCAGCATTAGGAGTAAACAGTAGTCGAAAGTGGCAGCTGTTTTCCCCCGCCGTTCTTCCGAAAATGTCACCTTTCTCTGACGATGCCGTAGATAGCTCGACTCGCGCATTTAAAAAATTTCTTAAAGTATTTATAGTACAGTACATCAGTGCAGAATAATAATGGCAAACAAAGTCAGCTCGTCAGCGCGCATTGGGGAAAAATTTCACTACACGAGTAGCACTCGTTACTAACCATTTCGATCAAAATCTTGCTCACGAGCGGAACTCCTTTGCGCGCATTATGCAGCATGATTCGATTGCGAGCTAAACTCGTTCATAACCATCAAAGGGTTAAACCGCTTGGCAGTGTTACCCAATTCCTGTCTGCAAAACTTATATGAGCTGAATTTAATTTCTGAACTGAATTTGGGGCAAAACAAAAATTTGCTTCCATTCCGAGAAGCCCTAACAGGGTTTGTTTTCTTATTTTTTTTAATGCATAGTTAATTATTTTTCTTATGGATATTAGTCTTATTTTTTTTTTCTGTGTCAGGCATGAGAAATTTGGGTCCACTTAGCTGAAAATGGCATACATTTTGAATATGTTTCAGTTTGTCAGTTTTTTCTTCTTTTACCTTTTCTTAAATATACAAAGAGGTTTTTTTTTTCCCCTCAGCTATGATTGTTCAAAAACTAATTTACATTTTCCTTTTTATGCACTTTTACCTTTTGTAAACTTAGTGTGTGTGGTGCATGATAATTTCCATGTAATACACTTTATTGTGCTGGGTTATTGCATCTACATAATGCATTCTGTTACTATCATTAAAGGATTGCGGTTTACAATTGACTGATGAGCCAGATAAACGTTGCTATCCTCTTGAAGGGCGTCTTCTGTGTCGAGATTGTCATCTAAGCAGATTAGAATCTCTTGGTAAAGGTTCAAATATTCAGATGCAGAGATCGTTGCAAATTAGTGATTTATAATGTGACAGTCATATGTTTCGTGATTGATGCAAAAGAAAATGATTAATAACTAATTGTTATACTCTATAAAAGCATTTTTAGTTAAGTTTTAAGCTTCAAAGTTATCTTAAAGAAAAATAAAATTCCTTTACCAATGAATGAATTGAGTATGGTTTTCTGCCTTTGATAATTAATGCTAAGCAAAAAATGAGAACTAAATGTACTTTATCAACTTGTGAATTGAAACTAATTTATTCATGTATTAACTGAGTAAAAACTCGGTAATTGACCTTGCTCCTTTGGGATCTTAAATTATGTACATGTTACCCTTTATTGAAACTTAAAAATGTTTAAGTTTCTATAATTGTGCCATCTTTGGTAAATATATATAATTGATTGAATTAGAAGAATTCAATTTGTCAACATTAAGCAGGAAACTTAATGTAGGAAAATTCATTCCATAATTTAAAGTTCTAGCTGTACAATAAAACTAATTTGCCTGTAACTACCCTTGAAACACAATGTGATGCTGATGAATCTGATTTAATTTGATCGTTCTTAAAACAATGCATCTTTTTTTTTTTTTTTTTTTTTTTTTTTAAGTATTTGGAATTATGCTCCGAAAAGATGTTTTGATGACTATTTGCATTTCTGAATTAACCCATTTATGCCCAGTGTCCTAAAAACAGGACGCTTGTTAGTTACTGCATAAAAAACTGTAATGGGTATATCATTTTACTAAAGCTGTTTTTCATAAGTTAAATAGTCCTTCTTCTTGAGAAAACCAGATAGAACCACTAGTTGGACATCAGAGTTTATTTATTGACAGCTATTTTCAGACAAATCAGTCAAGCAACGATCCACCATGGGTAGCCAAAGTAAGTAAGTTATTTTTACGAGTTTATTTTTCATAAAACTAAACTATTTTAAAATGATTTGCTTAAAATTGATCACATATGCCTTCTGTAATGTTACTTTGCAAAAATAAAGTCAAGTAAGGTTGTATTTTGCCCACATATCTGCCCAGTGTCCCATAAACAGGACATTAAATAATAAATATGGCAACGGCGATCTGTTTTAGGCCTAAAATGTATGTTAACCATTCCAAGTAAGAGTTTTAAGCAGATAAAAATTGAAAAAAAAAAAAAAAATGTTAAAAAAAACTTGGGCATAAATGGGTTAAAATGTCTTTTTATGTACTCTGGTAAGTTCAAAGCTGTAAACATCTATTTAGTTATGCATAGCATATATATATATACAATGCATTAGTATTATATACACTTGAAAAAAATATGTGCACTGGCCTTTAAAAGTTATGGTACTACCTGTTTTTTGCATCTAATTGAAAATGAATGAATGTTTTATAAACACCAAAATTGGAGGAATTATATATTGAACAGTTATTTATTGAATGCACCATAGCAGCTTGCAAACTTTTATATTAAAAGTTATTTACGACAGAAAATGCATTCTTGGCTGAAAAGTCCATTTCTGGAGAAAGAAGTATATCAGTTTTATCTGGTAAAATATCATAGAAATATTACAAAAAATAATTCAATAATAATAAATCTGTTCACCTCTAACTTAAAGGCATTGATGGCAAAGACTTCATATTGCCAATTAAGTTTTTGAGACGCTGAAATGAAAAGCAAAGAAAAAACAAATAAAGACTTGTTTTAGCGCACTCAACGACCGTAGAGAAGGACTTTAATCAGCAACCTGTCTGCAGAGGTGTTCTGTTGAATTCAGGTCTCAAGATTGTGCTTGCTACTCCATTTGGTTTAAAACATGACCCTCGAGATAGTCCTCAACTACCACAGCCATGCAATATCAGCCATCGAAATGAAATTAACAGTAAGACTAGCATATGGGCAGATAGATATGTGGATCAAGAATCTCCTCTCGAAATCTCACACTAGTCAGACTTCTTCCATACACCGCATACAGGAGTCCTGCCAGAACCATGCTTCCATCACCTCTAAAAATTTTTTAACTCTTGGATTGATAGTATCTAGTGCGTTTCTGCCCTCTATATCAGACAATTACCTGAAATTTTCTCTCCTATAAATTTGGACTCATCTATAAAGATTGCAGATGCCCATTCTTGTTTGATCTGGGAAATGTGTTCTCTTGTCCACTTATTATGGGCCGTCTGCTGTGATCCATTCAGAGGGTACACAAAACTGCTTATCTTGTATTGAGAAAATAATTCTGTAGGTTTCTTTATACCTTATTAGTAGATATTCTTTTCCCTAATGCTATAAAAAAGTCCAGAACTAGCTGCGGCACAGTAGTGTTTCTTTTACTTTGTGCCGAAAGAACTTGAAAACTGTCTTCTACAGGTGTTACAGCTTGTGGTTGGTCTGGAATACATCGTCTGGACACAAAATCTTTGGGTTAATATTGATTTCAAAGTTGTTGGACCATACTGCAAGGTATATTAAGGAGTCTAGTTGTATCAGATTCTGACTACCCATTTCCAGCCATTCGACTGGCTGCACACTTAAAAAATTGAGCAAACAACTTACACATTACAACTCCTACGCATTACTATGCTCTACTGATTATTTTCAACAAAACTACCAACAACAGTTGAAAATTAGTTAACATTTGAACAAAATTAAGAAAGCTTGATATTTGTATATTTTTCTCTCACTCATTACACCTATTTTTGTCATGAAAATAGAAGAATTCAGTATCGTTTTTCAAGTAAGTTTTTTTTTTTTTTCAAGTGCTTTTTATTGTCATTCATATAAACTAAACTTCATTGCTACTGCTTTTTTTTTTTGAAAAGGTATAGAAAACCTACTGTGCCATAACTTTTTGGGGGCCAGTGTATTTTACTTAGTATTTTTCATTTGTTATTTTTCTGAACTATGGTAATTTGTATTTGAAATGTTTTATACATGCATTGCATTATTCATTTTAATGTAATTAGTTTCATTTCAATATTTACATTTCATTTGTTTGATGAGAAATTCTGGTGGATTATATGCCACATCAAACTTTTCTTGATTAGTACTATGTCGTGATTCATTTTTATTTACTTTATTTTTATTTATAGTGTAAAACAGTCTGGAGTTTGTATGAAAGGTTAGATTTCATATTTTTTGACTAATTTTTTTTTTTTTTTTTTTTTGCTTGAAACTTTTATTATCTTAACTCGGCACCTAATTTTGCGATTGGAAGTATGCATCTAAGATGGATGGCTGCGAAAATAATTTTCATGCAAGTTAAAATAGAACACCCTGTGTGTGTGTAAGATAATTAATGAATCTTCAGTCCACAAATTTCAAGCAAAATGTTATTATTTTTTGTTTTATATGAGAAAATACCCATTCATATATGTATGAATAGGATAGTCATTTAATTTTTTACGCAGATTGACTATAAATCATTCCTCGATAGACTTTTGATCATTATTGACCCATTTGCGAATCTTTGGATATAACACTAAAACAAAAAAAAGTCAAGTTATACTTGTTTAAAAGTCAGGTTTTTATTGTATGTGAAATAGTTTTTTTTTTTTGCCCCAGCTGTGCAAAAAAAGAAATCCTTCTCATGATATTTTGTAAATGCTTTAATCACATTTCTATCTTATCATTTTAACTTTCTTCTAAGGTACTACAAAAGCCTTTTATGCTTTTGTTCTGTTATTATTATTTTAAATTAAACATATAATGTGCGCCTATTTACATTTCATTCTTGATATTATGCTTGTTAACAAACTAATTCAGAAATATAGGTGTGTTTTCAGTAAAATATGGGATACATTTTTTTCTCCCCCAAATGGCCACTATCTTTTGGGCTGTGTGTGTGCTCCTCTTTTTATCTTTTTTCCAACTAAATTTTAGATTTGTTTTACTGTGAACAGTATTATCTGTTTTTAAAACAAAAAAGCTGTTACCTATGTAATTAATACCCTAATACATTACATGGTTATTGTTATTAATGTCAAAAATGTGGCTATAATACATTCAAATTGGAAGTTAACCCTTTTGTTTAATATTTGAAAAATGGTATTTGATTTGCTTTCTTTTGATTACCTTCAGTAACAGTTTTCAGAAAAGCAACTTAGCTAAAAACTCCTGCATGCCAGGTTGAAATTAGTTTTAATTCTCTTAAAGAAGTGTTGCAAATTGATTAATTTGCTGCAGTAATATGAAAGGGAATGAATTGGTAAAAAATCCCTCAGATCTGTGTTGTAAGTTTTACTTTTATTATTCATTAATTTGTTTGTTGGTTAATTAAAAGGATATAATTTACTTTTGTTTTGGAATTTATGTGATGGAGATGGTTTTATATCACATAAATTATACAGAAAAAACAAAACACAACTGGCCGTCAAATTATTCTGACATGTGCCACTATATGTTACTTTACTCTTAATCTTTCTTATATTGTTGTGATTTTATTGAAGCATTTTTATACAAATGATTTATTGGACTTTCATTTTTTGTTAAAAAAATTTATGGAGAGAGAACTTTTTTAGTTGTCAAAAAAGAAAGAATGTGTTATTGTTGTTATAAGTATGAAAATTTTACTCAATACAATTATTACTATTATTGCAGCTTTTTGATTTCAATACAAATTGCTAGCTTTAACCCAGAAAGTTATTTTATATAAGTATTTTATTAAGTAAAATGTTTGCATTTTCTTTTTGTCTATTATTTGTTTTTAATTTTATTAATACTTTTAGAATATTTATTCGTTTTGTGAGAACACAATTTCTCTACTGTAGATTATATTCTAACATTTTGAAATGTTACAATGCTTTAAAAAATGGGGTTTTAATACATTTTATTAATTTATTGTTTATTATTTTTTGTTAGGTTTGATTAGTCTGTTGTTCTTTATCCTCCTCAGACCCGAGACCAACTTTGAATGATATATTTTTTAATTTTTGCATCGATTGGTTCTGTATACATAAAAAAGTACATTAAAAATCTTTCAAAAAACCATTTTTAATTTTGAGAAAATTTGTCCTCTGTAGGAGTGACGCTAAAATAATAGTGTTCAAAATCAGAAAAAGAAAATTCGAATGGAAACTGAAAATCTCACATATATACATACAATATTTGAGAAATTCAACAGTATGTTTAATTATTTTCTACTATCAAAATAATTTAAAATACAGACATCCCAATGCACATGCATGTAACTCATTATTTTCTTTTTCTCTTTTCTTTCGTTCAGAAAGTGAAATTTCATTTGACTGTAAACTAGCTATGAATAAAAATCAGTCAATCAAATGTGCTTTTTTCAGTACTGTCATTTGCTAACAAGAAAATTAACCCTGCAGTATTGACACATATTATATATGTATATATATTTATATATACGTGTTGTTTATTGTCTCTTACAGGTAAAACTGGGATTGAGGAGGTTAAAACAAAAATACTTCATTTGCTGTATAAATGATATTGGCACTATCTTACATAAATACAAATTTTTTATAATTTAACTTTTCCTATAAACGGAGTCCTACAACGCAAACAGATGAACAGAATGCAACAAAATTTTGTTGCTATGCACTTGATGCGCTCATGAAATTTTGTAGAATCGAATTGAAATATTGTAGAACCCATAAAAATTTTTGGGTTCTACATTGTCAACCAGGGTGCTCCTTTTCAGGCAAACATAAAATTTAACACAAAAAATGGCTAAAATGGGATACAAAAAAGAAATTTTAACTAACATTTACTAGTTTAAACTTACAAGAATTGACAATAGCAATTACAAATTGCTGTTTGTTTTCTTTTTGGACCTTGGACGTCGTACAGTCCCTGTTTCAGATTGGACTTAAAGTTTGCAATCAGGCAGTACTTCTCCACTTGAGACATCAACTGGGTATTGCTCCTTTGGGTGGTGTTCTGCACACACACACACATGGAAGCCTACATAAACACCCACCTATTGCTATTCGTCATTGCCGAAAACGTAATTTCTTTTTTCCTTAATACTTCATAAAACTACGAAAATATTTCATGATTTAATTTTATTTTAAATCAGCATTTCTGTGTTCTGTTTTGGTAGATTGTTGTAAATTTCTTGTTATTCCCGAAAAGCAACTTCTGGCAGAAAGTTCTAAAACTAAAAATTTTTCTTTGAAATTCCATAAACTTATCTCGTGCTTAGCCCATATGCAAAAATGCATTGCAATCTGTTCATCTGTTTACGCTTTAGGATGCCCTTTGTAGGAGAAATTTAATTATAATCATCTAGTACATATTTTTTTATCTTCAATCACACTTCAGTAAAATATATCTTGTCATATGAAATGAATTTTCCCATATAATTAAACTGCCTTTTATTTCTTTAGGTTCCTCCCCATGTGTGCCATTTATGTATTTATATATCAGTTCATATATATATCTAGCTTAAATGTAATCAATTTATTTATGTGCTGGACACATTGGTGATAATGTTTTGTTTTTTATTAATAGTTTATATGTAATATGTATTTACTAATTTTTTTAACTAGGAGAAGGTTTAGTTTGTAATTTGTTACTGTACTTAATTTGTTTTCTAAAATCAAATAAAAGACTCATTGATAGTCATTGTGCTGTTTTCCTTATTTAGTGGACAAACAAATATGTGTGCCGCTTTTTATATAAAGGGTATGTATTAGACCAGGTCCTGGAGGGGGTTGAGTATGCAAAATATGAGGACCGCATTCTGTTCATGGCTTTTGGTTGGAAGAAGCTCATAGATTAACAATATTGATCTTGCCGGGCTGATATTTGGTCCATTTTTTTTTTTTTTTCAAAACCCCTCTTAACGGTCATAAGGAAAATCGATGGATTGCATTCTAAAAAGTCATTTTATTGATGACTTTTGTCATAATTTTAGTTAATTCGAATAGTGGAAGTGATGGTGGGTTGTTTTTAATTAAATAATAAAAATAATATTTTTTAAATTAATTAAGTAATTAAAATTATACAAGAGAAAACAGCGAATTGAAATAGAATATGTGCAAGCAAGACAAGCAATTACTAATTTTTATTTTGACAACTATTATTGATACATTTACGTAATGATATACAACATGATCCTGACTTTTTATAGCTGCAAGCCGTCGTTCAACGATTTGACGTACATTTACAAGGTTGAACTAAAGACTTAGGCACAGACGGCTCAGTCATTTGCTGCAGACGTACTCGTAGGTCATCATTAAGCTTTTCATATCCAAATAAACATAAATCAGTAGGTTGCAACTGAGTTTTATGAGAATTTCTCCAAATAAATATTTGTACTGTAGCCCTTAACAAATACATAGCATCTGATGTGCATAGCACTTTCATTAAATTAAAGAGCAAAAACCTATGCTTTGAGAAATCAGTCAATCTCGGAGTTCATCAGCTCTTAGTTTTTTCCTTGAAAAAAGATATGTGCAAGCGATTTCTAACTGTTTTAATTACTCTTCATTTTAATCTAGGTTTTCCCATAGATGAACGAGCTGTTTGACCAAAGCGCTCAGTCTCAGCTTTCAAAAATTGCACTTTACTGTCAAATCTGTTGGTAGTATCGCAACCACTTACAGCGTGTAATGGTGGCAAAATTTTGCATATGCTTTCACCAAGGGATTCAGCAGCTAAATGGCACCCTAGAAGAAACTTCTTTGTCCGAAAACCGTCGATCAACAGACCTAAACAACCAATATTTGCTGTTTCTTTCCAGTAGTAAATTGCCAAAATGGATACATCTGTATCAATGCCGAGGGTAATTAACATAAGCTTACTGCATGGAATATGTGACAAACGGTTCTTGAATCAGCTTCTAAATGGATTACTTTTAGTTCAAGTACTTCATAAAATAAAGTCCCTTCTAGCTTGAAACTTTTAGTTGGGTCATCGAATTTGAAAAAGCTTTGGTAAAACACCAAAAGTATTGAACTTTTATAATTGCATTTGGTAAACAAATGGCATACCATAAACATTAATTTTTCTAGTATTTGAATGTATAATAGCTTGATGAGAGTTCAGACCACAGTTTTGAATTTCAAGGGAGAGTTGTGATTTTGGTTAATTTCCTATAAAATGCACCATGATCAAATAGATACTTGGAGTAGTCTAATATATCACACAAACACACACACACGCACACGATGCTAATATTTTGTAATAAATCCACATTGATGTGCTTCTAGGAATAATTTTTGGAAAACCGTTTTATCTGTTACGTTCTGCTTGTTTGACATGTTTTTGCTTGTTTTGCCAAAAGTTACTATAAAGTTGGGAACTTTCGTTTTCTTTATGGGATCTGATAATTTCTTAATTTTCATAGAAAATCGTTCATCTTCGTATGTATTTAATAGAGCCTCCCATTTTTCTTTAACATTAAGTAATCATTACGTAGTAGATTCTTTAGAAAATGCACAGCTGAAAATATTGCGAAGCACACATTCTCCACTGTTGAGTGGATTACAAGCTTTAAAATACTTTATAATATTTTGAATATCTTTTTCGTCCATTTAATCATCGATTGCGTGTATTCTTTCTGACTATTTATGTCCACTGTAATATCAGATTGTATTCCAAGATATGGTTAAAGAATTGAGTGAAAGCTATTTTTGAACGGATAAAGAGACCACCACCTTTGCATTGCTTCTTCATTTTTAGTGATACCAATTAAGCCTAATGCCACAGCAGAAGATCGATTTTGAGACTGTTCTAGTACTAAGTGGCAGCCTACTGCATGGAATGTTCCTGCGGTACTCTTGAAAGAATGTATTCCTCTTTTCATATTATTCACGACCTGTGGAGGCAATTTTGACATGCCTTGAAAATGTCTTGAGAAATCTAACGTAAAATGAATCAATGTAGTATTCGATAGATTGATGGCCTTTCAATGAAATTTTTAGTCAAGTTTATGTAGTAAAAGCTAAACCATTAAAAATTACATAATTTCAAGTTATTCCACAAAAGATGATGATTGCAAAGCTTCCTTCACAAGCACTTAAAATAAATAACAGCTTGTTTTGTTTATGTGCATTATTCTTCAAAATACGTATAAGTAAAAGAAGACTGCGAAATGTACATTTGTGGAGTATACGATGACCTCTACCAACAGTCTCGAACTACAAGGGACTTTATTTTATGAAGTACTTGAATTAAAATAAATCCATTTGAAGCTGATTCAAGAACGATTTGTCACATATTCTATGCAGTAAGCTCATGTTACGAGGGTTGTTTTTTTTTTTCAACCTCCATTAGGCTATAAAAAATAAACAGATTCAAATAAAAAAATATTTTATCATCAAAAGTAAGGTACAATTCTCTACCTTGACGATTGAAGCATTTGTTATGTCTGTGAACAAGCTTTATAATAGCCTCCTCGTAGAATGTTGCCGCCAATGATTGGAAGTGAGTTGTGACAGTGTTTTTGGGTTCCACCCCACTTTGGAAGCCCGATGCCTTTCCAGACCCCAAGCAGGGGTCTCCAGGTTTCTGCTTCAGTTCAGGGAACACATGGTGCTCGGTCGGAACTTAATTGTGGGTGTTCAAAAATGTCCCATTGAATGCATGAAACTACTGGAGGAACCGTTGGGTTACACAAGAGCTATGATGACGGGCATTGCCAGCCTCCCTGGTTGGGGTCATGGCAATGACCGTCAACCCTGCTTGGAGAGACCCCTGCTTGTGGTCTGGAAAGGCATCGGGCTTCCAAAGTGGCATGGAATCCAAAGACACCGTCACAACTCACTTCCAATCATTAGCGGCAACATTCTACAAGGAGCCTGTTATAAAGCTTGTTCACAGATATAACAAATGCTTCAACCGTCAAGGTAATTATGTAGAGAATTGTAGAGGAATGTACTTTACTTTTGATAATAAAATATTTTTGTTACATGAATCCGTTTATTTTTATAGCCTATCAGAGTTTGAAAAAAAAACAACCCTCGTATTACCCTCGACGTTGATACAGATGTATCCATTGTGGCAATTTACTACTGAAAAGAAACAGCAAATATTGGTTGTTTAGGTCTGTTGATCGACGATTTTCAGACAAAGAACTTTCTTCTAGGGTGCCATTTAGCTGCTGAATCCTTTGGTGAAAGCACGTGCAAAATTTTGCCACCATTACACGCTGTAAGTGGTTGCGATACTACCAACAGATTTGACAGTAAAGTGCAATTTTCAAAAGCTGAGACTGAGCCCTTTGGTCAAACAGCTCGTTCATCTATGGAAAGCCTAGATTAAAATGAAGAGTAATTAAAACAGTTAAAAATCTCTTGCACATATCTTTTTTCAAGGAAAAACTAAGAGCTGATGAACTCTGAGATTGACTGATTTCTCAAAGTATAGGTTTTTTGCTTAAATTTAATGAAAGTTCTATTCACGTCAGATGGTATGTATTTGTTAAGGGCAACAGTACAAATATTTATTTGGAGAAATTCTGTATCTGTTTTCAAGGAAAATCTAAGAGCGGATGAACTCCGAGATTGACTGATTTATTGACTGCATAGGTTTTTGCTTCAATTTAATGAAAGTTCTATGCACGTCAGATGCTATTTATTTATTACAGGCTACAATACAAATATTTATTTGGAGAAATTCTCATAAAACTCAGTTGCAACCTACTGATTTATGCTTATTTGGATATGAAAAGCGTAATGATGACCTACGAGTACGTCTCCAGCAAATGACTGAGCCGTCTGTGCCAGAGTCTTTAGTTCAACCTTGTAAATGTCCTCAAATGATTGAATGACGGCTTGCAGCTATTAAAAGTCAGGATCATGTTGTATATCATTACGTAAATGTATCAATAATAGCTGTTAAAATAAAAATTAGTAATTGCTTGTCTTGCTTGCACATATTCTATTTCAATTCGCTGTTTTCTCTCGTATAATTTTAATTACTTTGCTAATTTTTAAAAAATATTATTTTTATTATTTAATTAAAAACAACCCACCACTATTCCCTTCCACTATTCGAATTAACTAAAATTATGACAAAAGTCATCAATAAAATGACTTTTTAGTATGCAATCCATCGATTTTCCTTATGACCGTTAGGAGGGGTTTTGAAAAAAAAAATGGACCAAATATTCAGCCCGGCAAGATCCATATTGTTAATCTATGAGCTTTTCCCAACCAAAAGCCATTAACAAAATGCGGTCTTCATATTTTGCATACTCAACCCCCTCCAGCGCCTGGTCTATATATACGAATTTCTACATTTTGCATAGTTGTTCAGATTCCTCAAGCAAAATATTGAAGAAATCTTATGCCATTGAAAAACATCTATCCCTTTGAATAAAGGTCTAGATGTAAGACTTTACATTTTGCAGGAAAATTATTTCTGAAAGTAGAGAAAAAACAATATTTCAATTTTTGCTTCTTTAAAGCAAGTTGAAGTAATGATTTAGTAATTTATGGTTCAGTTAAAATCAATAGCAAACCGAAATATCAAAGAAATATTAATCTTTTATAAACTTACTAGATATTGAAAATAAAAGTTACTCAATTTATATATTGCCCTTCAGTGGTGTAGTGGAAACTTTTTCATGTGCTGGTCGAGGGAGGGACTTTGGAAAATTTTCGAAAAAAGATAAAAACATTATTTCAAGCCCTTAAATGTATATTCATACATACGGGGCGGGGGGGGTATGACACTACCCTTTCTACGCTACTGCAAGGTTGCCACAGGCTACTTAAATGCTACTCTTTGCTGCTTTTTTTTTTTTTTTGACTCTAGGCGACTTTTGAGACTTTTTTTTGAGCACAAACAGGCTAAAAAGCAACTTATTTTCACTGGAGCTACTTTTTTGGAGACTTCGTTTTTTTCCAAAGTAAGTTTTTATTTGAAAATCTTGATTTTTTTTTCGCCCTATTTGATTTTATTTATTAATTTGAAACCCATTATTTTTATTCTTATTTCTTTGTCACCTAAAAAAAAAAGAACATTCCTTTGCCTTTTATTATTGACAGATCCACTATTATTTTTCAAATAGCAATCAGGGAGGGGCTTAGATTTTGGAATAACTTCTTCGCTACTTTAGCTTTTGGGTAAAAAGTGAATTGCTTAATAGCCATAGCTACTGAGGAAGGGGGGTGGATCTATTTATTTGATACGTATTGGGGGAAAATCGGATCAAAGTTTAGTAGATTGAAGGAACTAACTTATTTAAGACTTTCCTTTAACTGAATTTTAATAATAAACAGCTGATTAAGTAAAAATGTATTTTTAGGTACTTACAGACATCAAGCACGAGTTTCGCCCAAAATTCTACATTGTTAAGAGATTTAAATAATTGTGCACATCTTCTAATTTCAATTATTTTAGAATTTGACAGCTATTTTAACATAAGCTAACTGAAGCATATTATATCCATAGTTCTTTTTTTTTTTCAACCTTGACTTTTATTTCTTATCGATTGTAATTACTTTTTTGGTGGGAAGTGTACTAAATATTTAGCAAATGAGCTTTTAATTGTTAAATTTTTTACTTGCAATAAATATTTTTTCACTTAAAACCTTAATCTTCTTTTTTATTTTATTTTATTAATTTTTTAACGGGTAGTTTTTGCATAAGCTTCCAGTTGAATAGTTGAAATATGTGAAAGTTGAAGTAACTCATTTATTAATATTTTTAGAATTTATGATTACATTGAGGAAAATTATGCAAAGTGATATAAATTAAACAGGGGTATAAGAGATGTATTGTTTAAAGTTTTTTTTTATTTTAAAGAGCTCATTTATGAGCAATTTTCAAGTTTGTATGATCTTCTGCCTTGCAAAAAATAAGAATCCTTTTGCACAATTTTTGGGAGTTTTTTTTTTTTTTTTTTGAGTATGCATCAAAGCTTTGTTAAAAGACAAGTACATAAAATGTATTCTCATTTTTACTGAAACTTTCATTTAAAAATTAAAAAAAAAAAAAAAATCCGCAATCATTTTAAGTATGATTATTCACTTGCTACAAAAAGTACTGAATCGCTGATTTTGTTTCAATGTTGTCAAATTTTGTAATATTAGCATTATACAGTCGAACTTGTTTATCTTGAACCTGCTTATCTCAAAAACCTCTCTATGTCGAAATTTTTCAATTTCTCTTCTTTTGCAGCATAAATATAGTATTTTTTCTCATGTTTATCTCGAATGATTTTTCCCAAAAACCCCTATTTTTGAATTTAATCTCCTGCCAACCTTTATCAATGGTATAACTTGGAGACAAAAATCATCGTTTGCACAATCATTCAAAGACTATGTTCGTACTTAAAGGTATGCATTAACTTGCTACAAATATAGTCATCACAATTAGTAAAATGTGGACTCACAACATGTCGTACAGCAAAATATTCAACAATATCAATTCAAAACAAGCTATTACGTATTTGACTTTGTTCAACTTGCTTCTTTTTGTAAATTTTATCACAGCCTCTGTGTACCGAAACCTTTGTATCTCGAATTTTTCCTCTGTCCCGTAAAATTCGAGATAGACAGGTTTGACTGTATTTCTGATTTTTTTCAAGGAACAAAGTACTAGTTAACATTATGATTAAGAGCTCTATTTTCCACTTCAGACTTCCATCATAAGTCCTCCCTCACACCATCTCATGTTGCAGAACCAATGTGTGGAGTTAGGGCCGTATTGAAGGGGTGGGTTTTTAAGGTTCAAACCCCTTCCAAAATTTTTCAAAACTATTAAAAAAATGCTTTTTATAGTTTCTCACTGAAAAAATTAATGCTGTTTTATTTTAATTTTCTTATTTACTTTGAAACTGCAATTAAAAAGTGAAATTATTATTGAATAATTGTACAAATTAAGTGTTTTTTCTGCAGTAATTATTTTTATTGTAGTTATTGCAAACATACCTTAACAGTACACCTTTACCTGCAAATTTTTAATACCACTAAAAGAACTCCAAAATTCTTCAAATTTATAAGTAAACTCCATTTTAACACACCTTATAAGTGTCATGAAATAGAAATTTTAAAAGTACTCCTTCGACTGCGCGCATATAAGTAAGTCCAGATTTTTTTTTCTTCATTGAAAATATGAGTCATTAGTTTTTCCATTTTTCATGTTAATACCCTTTTAACTTCTACTGTAACAAAAATCAACAGAATATAGAACATGAAATCAAATTTTATTGACTTTATAGATTTCACGAGAAATAGGTTTGGTAAAACCCTCCCCGAAACTAAACTAAGTTTTGGTTACAGTCCTGTGTGGAGCATTACATTATAGCGAATCATATCAGGTCAAGTTTGACGCCAGAGTGAAATTTAAAAAAAAAAAAAAAAAACCAGCTAAGGTTAGGGAAGAAAATTAAAAAATGTCAAAATAAAAGAAAGTGAGCAAAAAAAAGAGAAAAAGCTGAACTGAAAAGTGTAGTCAAGAAATCAGAGGAAAAAATCAAATTAGTATCAAGTTTCTGGAAAAAGTACTGCTGTGCTTTCAAAACCAGTTTTTGCAACTAAGTAATTTTTTACACTAATAATGTTGCTTTACTGCATCCTCATAACAGCTACTGGTAGTATTTCATTTATAATTTGTTTTATTTATATTAATTTTTCATTGTATTCTCATCAAAATAAATGAATAGAATTAACTGTAGTCATGGGAAGGGTGGGGGGCACTCAATTTTTTAATAAGTTTTGGCAAAAGTTTTTTTTTTTCTAATTGCACATTCAGTTTAAATTCCTCTGCAAAACAGATGGGGGGCTATTTACAAATGTTAAATTTTCAATTGTACTATTTATTTCTTATTTCATTTATCTAATCATGAATACTGTTTTCTTGAAACTTTTTCAATTTTGGGGACTACTTTTTTTGCAACTTTTTTTAATTTTGGAGCTACTTTTTTGCAACTTTTTTATACGTTTTTGGCTACTTTTGCTACTTTTTTGGTGAATTTTTCCTGTGGCAGCCCTGCACTATGGACCTTGCTAATTATATAGTGATATGATTTTTCCGAGATGAATAATATTGTATTTACTGAATTACTGATTTAATTGTTACCAAAATTGATATGGGTGCATATTGCATAATGCGTCCCTTTTTTTAGTTATGGCCTTCATAGTATTTTTTATGCACCCTCATTTATAATACGATAAAAAATAATCTAACTACACATTTTTTTAAGTAATTAAAATTATAAAGATTTCTATTAGTATATACTATGAAAAATATTGTCTTCAACAGTTAATGTTTAATAGAATATTTATTTTATTTGGAATTACTACAAATTTCTGAAGTGGCAAAACTAATTTTTTTTAATTTATCACTTGCTGTTAAAATTACAGACTATTAAATTTTTTAAAAAGAATTGCTTATATAATGTGTTGGTCTGTTGGTTAATACAAACATTCTTAGAATTAATTGAATTAAAAAAAATAAAGATCGAATTTGCTTCAACTATGTGATTTTAACACTATTATAAATTAAAATCTCTTTTTTCCTTACTAATTTTGCACTAGTGAGTGATGAACAAGATGAACACTTTCATTAAGATATCAAACGCATAGAAGATCGTTACCAAGGAAAATGGTATGCAAAAAAAGTTGGAGGATAACTTAGTTTGTAATGTAAGAGGATTTTACTATTCACGAGAGCAAAAGTTAATTTTTTGAATCGGCAAAAAAAAAAAAAAAGAAACGAAAATCAGCCGGTAATGTAGGGTCCGGCTTAATGAATTGCAGGATATAAAGGAGACAGAACTTCGAAACAAATTGAAAATTTGATTGAAACAGACATTGAAAACGAAGAAAAATATCCGACATTTGCCATACTATAAATTCCATTGCTTGGTTTTCAATATGACACCATACAGATGATCGTCAACAGATTTGTCCAGGCGTTGAATAGAAGCTTCCAGCACGTTCAATGTCTGTCCCATTAGAGCTACGCCAGGCTCCTTATCACTTTGGTCTACAACCCTCCTCCCCTCACAAAACTCACAAAAATTATACTACTTCAAATCCAAGCCGGGTCCCTAGCTTCCGACTAGGCCAACATAGCCTTTTGTCGGTCATGCAGCAGCTGATTTCTTCTTGTGGGGATTTTTGAAGAGAAAAGTGTAGGCCACACGTCCTCATACCGTAGCTGAACTCTTGGAAAGGATACGTACAGCTGTGGAGGAGCTTCCAGTGAATGTGCTGGATCGGTTGATTGAAGCTTTCATTCGACTCCTGGAGGAATGTGCTAAATATGATAGCGATCATCTGCATGGTGTCATATTTAAAACCAAGTTATAGCGTGCATGGTACGGTAAACTGAATACATTTTTCATTGTTCTCAATGTTTGTTTCAATACAATTTTCAATTTGTTTCGAAATAGTTCTGTCCCTTTTATATCCCACTATTAATCATACCGGACTCTGTACTACAACGGTAAGTCCGATATCGTGTCGTCTCTTGCACTTTTCTTCCATTCAACCAATAGCGCTTCAAATGCCATCGCAATTACTCGTCCGTTCAAAAAGTAAACAGATGAATGGTTGTCGGGGGTTGACGCAAAAGGAACGATGGTAGCTTTGGAATAAAAATGGTTCGATAAACAGCATCGGCTTAACGGAGACAACACAATTGTCACTGAATCCGAAGTAACGCAAAACATAAGTCAATGCACTTTGAGTGAACCAATATCCAGGGTTCGCAATCCCCCCTCCCCCCCCCCCCCAAACTTCCTAAAGAATTTGCATTTCCTAAAATTCCTAAAAATGGACTAACATTTGTTGGTGTTCCTAAAAAGATATAAAAAATTACAGTAGCTCTTTGGGAGAATTTAACAGACACCTTCTCTCTCTCTGAAAGATATTTTTTTTTTTTTTGCAAAAATGCACTTTTTATTATTAACTATTTATTATCTTGGGACAGACCTAAAATTCTTCCTCTAAAAAACAAACTATTTAATCTTTGAAGCTGCTGTTTCAACACTCTACCTGAATGAAAGGTAACCTGCATGTGAAATTTTATGACTTTAAGCTGTTTCTTACCTGCTTATCTCGATAATTTGAGAATTTCGTAATCCGTTTGCATCCGCTTCAGTAAAACTTGCCCGTTTTAGTTTACTATGCAAATTCACTGCTTGGACATCGATAATTTTATTCTTACCATTAGTTTGAACTACGTTTAATTTATTTTGTTTATATATTGCTTATAGTCTCGTCATTTAATGTCAATCAATTCAAAAATGTCAATCCTGTTGCATTTGAACCAATTGAATCCATGCGCATTCTCAAAAAGTTGCATTAGTTTTTATCAAACTTTATTTTTAATTTATGAAGATTTTGAAAAATTAAATAGATTTAAAATATTGATAAGGACATTTTGAGTAGCATTAAAACCCAAAATCAGGGAGTGGAGCAGAACTAGTATACTTATGCTACTGTTAGAGAAGGATGTCAATTGTATTAAGTAGAGGATTCCTTTTTCTTTATTTTCATTTCCTATTAAAAGTTTGGGTTTTTTGTCCATTATAATTATTAATTACTCCTATAGTTCTTTAAAATATTTGCTCAACAGTTTTTCCTCTTCATTTGCGTTCTTTGGCTGCTTTAAAAAAATAGTTTAGCGCGTTTTATTTATTGGGAGTTTAAATTAGTACATATAAAAGTGTAGCTTCAGCTCAATTTGATATTCCGAAATGTTTATACTACTTTAAATATCAATATACTCTTGGGAGGGGAGGGGACAGAGTTGAAAAGCAAACACGTGGGCTTTTGATAATATATACCCAAGTAGCACACTTCGTTTTTTAAAGGTTGTAAAATGGTTATTAACGTTGTAACAACCGTTTAAAAACGTTTATAAAACGTTTAAAGGTTATTTATGCTACCTGGATAGATATTAGATAGAACATAAAAAAGAATAATATTGATGGTGTTGAAAAATAAGTAAATAAATAACACAGAAAGAACCTTCAAAATTTAGTGGGCGCTTTTCATACGATCGAGCAGCCAATCTGACATTTGATAATAAGATAAACTACTGGATCTAAGCTGATGGGATGCGAAGACTAACTTATGCTACCATTCACTTTACATGGGCAAAAGGAAGGGGAAATACTGAAAAATTGGACATGGATCCAAAAATCCGTACTAGAGAGTTGTCCAACTGTTTCAACTGGACTGTGTCCTCCAGAGCTTCAATAAAGCAAAATAGAGCCTATTGCGTAGACTAGGTTGCTCACAGATGTCTACAGTACTCTTTGCTTACACTCCACTGCCTTAAAACCTATAGAAACCTTAAGATATCTTGCACTGCTCCTAATTTGTTCGTATATGTTTCACCTAATGAAACGACCAGCAGCGGAAATGGATCTAGATTTTAGACAAAAAAAAAAAAAAATAATATAGCCATCCTGAGAATGATAGTTGAAGAAAACCAAGATATCAAAATATTGTTATGAAAATTAATTGAAAAAATATGCAGCAATTCAAAAAAGGAATAAGGATAAACAAATTCGACAGTTTAAGGTTCTGTAATTAAAATTTAGAGTTAATGAATGCTACGATCTATTCGGTTGGGCTATCAACCAATATCAGTAAACTTCCAATAACGAAGTGTCTTTAGTCACGTAACTAAACTTAGTATTAGGGATGCACCGATTAATCTGCCATTTCGCCGATTATTAATAATCGGAAAAATTTGCCGATTAATTGGAGCAAAAAAATTTTTTTTTTTAATATTCCTTTTTAACATATCCTTCACCAAGAACTAAGACGAATAATTTTATTAACAGTAATAATAATCCTCACAGTTGATATAAAGCCTTTAATAAATTAATTTCCGTATTTTGAATAAATATACACGAAAAGACAATTTTGAAACATTTTTCACGTGCTTAACTTTTCTTCTTAGCATAGCCTCTCATTTTCACACCAAATAAATCCTTAATGAAATGGCTACTAATAACTGAAAAATTTAAATTAAAAACACTCCTCAATTGGAGTGCTCAGCTCCAATACCCCCCCCCCCCCCTCCTTTAAAAAAAATTTCATGTCTTGTTAACATAATTAACAAGATACTAATATTTTATTGCCAATAATATGAAAATTGGTTCCAAGAAATTGGATAAAATTTTGATAGGGAAATGGGGAAAAAATCTTCTCTAAGAAATAAATTACTAACTATTTCTAAAATCGGAATGAATTGTAAAAGAAAGAAAAAAAGATAGTAATGAATGGTCAAATAGATATAATTAAAAATAATCATCATGATCATTAAACAACTCAGCCATTAATCGTTAATCGGCCAATTTGCTTATCGGTGCATCCCCTTACCTTAGTATCCCAAACTATTTTAAAATCTACAGTCTCTTTTAGATGTCCTACGTCAGCTAGGAATAGAAATACTAGTAAAATGGTGACAACCCAAAAATGGACATGACAGACTTTTCCTTAATGTCCTTTTATTATAGCAAATTTATAATAGAAGTAAAAATACCGACAAACAGAAATTTGACTCGAAAAGTATTTTTGTTGCTCAAAAGTGTAGAGACAAATGTTGGGAAGGAGGAATAATAAATTAAATAATTTTATATAAGATTTAAAACTGATAGAAAAATTAATCTAAATTAATTTTGTATGATTTTTTTTTTTTTTTTTTGAATATTTTTGTTAGACTTCTAAATGGGGTAAAATGAACCGACATGAACTGAGTGAAATGGACCATGATCCATTTTTCCATATTTCTTGATTTCATTATATTATAATTCTAATTTATATCATGAGTGGAGTGAAGAATTAATAAGTTAATTATTTTTACGAAGTAAATTAATCAATGATTCAAACCATGAAATATTTGAAAATGTTATAGGTGTATTGTGCTTTTGAATATCAAAATCAGTCTTAATTAGACCTCAAAGAAGATTAAAGATACATATATGTAGATTCAGGTTTTTTTTTATTTATATTTCATTTAGTTCATCTTGAATATTAATTCTATACAAATACACTGGCGGGGGAAAAAATCCCAACACCAAGAAAAAATTACTGTAGAGTAATAAAATTTGGGTCATGCAATTGTCCAGTTAACATGTTTAATTGATTAAATATACAAGATCACTGGCTAATTTAAGCTCAAGAAAATGCTGTGCAAATGTAAAAATATGTTACTTTAATAGCCAGCGTAACCTTCAGAATTTTGAAAGCAAGCCCGCAAGCGTGCATGCATTGTGTCATACAAGTGCCGAATGTCACTTAGTGGTATGGAATGCTATGCTTGTTGCACTTGTTGTGTCAATACTAGGACAGTCATTGCTGCTGTGGACGATGCTGGAGTTGCCGTCCAAAGATATCCCATAAGTCAGGGCTGTCCAACTGCTAAGAGCCCTCGAGCCAGAATTTCGGTCACTGATCACCTGGCGGGCCGCAGTTTGAAAAAGTTGAACAATAGCCTGTTATATTCAATTACAGTTAATAGTTGAACAATTAATTACAATTACAAACAACTTACTTACATTTTAATGTGAAAACTGAGGCCTATCAGCCTTCTTTACAAGGGCAGGAATGTCGACATCGATGTTAGTCGTTGCCAGCCGAAGAAGGTCTAACAGTGAACTGTCAGAGAGAGAGGTCCTGTGATGATTTTTGATAGAGTTCATCACCGAAAAAGCACTTTCACATAAATATGTGCTCCCGAACATAGAAGTTATTTTCAGTCCGAGGTCACGTAGATTGGGGAACCGTTCAGTTGGAAGCAACTTGAAGAACTCAAATCCCCTTTCGGTTCTTGTTTGAAAGAACGGGTCAGCCTGGAGATCGCAAAGTTCTAATTGCAGGTTTGCCGGTTGTTCCTCAATGTTTGCCGTGACTGGGTTACTGAACAGAGCCACTTCATTCTTGATACTCTCAAAATCTGAAAATCTGGTGTTGAATTCGTCAATAATTATCTGCAACTCAGGGCAAAACTCAGAAAAGTCCAGCACCTCCTCACATTCTGACGCCAAACGACTACAGCTGGCGAAGTGAGACAAGTTATTTTTTGCCAAAGTTGCATGGAAAATTTTCAGCTTGTTTCTAAACCCATTTACGTGTGCCATTAGATCAGACACCAGTTGACCTCTTCCTTGAAGTTTTAGGTTCAGATCGTTGAGGTGGCAAGTAATATCAGTTAGAAAAGCCAGGTGACGTGAAAAATCCATGCTTAAAAGTTCTTGTTCCAAGTTTTCTGACGGAGAAAACCGTTGAAGGAAAAGAGGGATTTCTGTTCTCAAATCGAAAAATCTCTTGAGGCAGTTTCCGGCACTGAGCCACCTAACTTGATTGTACATGAGCAGGTCTCCGTATTCTGCTTCAATTTCCTCAAAAAAGTTACGGAACTGCTGATGCATAAGAGCCTTGTTGCCGCCTCTGATCATGTTGATGACGTTCACAACTTTTTTGAGGGTTTCAGTTTGCTTCACCGATTTCCCGCATAAAGCATGCTGGTGAATGATGCAATGAAGTGCAGGGCATTTCATTCCTTTTTTTCTCAAACATCCAATCAATCCGATATTTGGTCCTACCATTGCCTTTGCACCATCTGTGACTATGGCGGAACACTTTTCAAAACCTCCGACACTGTTGACCGCTTTCAGCACTGCTTCAAATATGTCCGTACCCTTTGTTGTGGAGTGAAGAGAACACATGGTAAGGAGCTCCTCTCTGATCTCAAAGTCTTCTTTTGCAGTGCGAATGAAAATCAAGAGTTGACTAACGTCCGACTGGTCTGTACTCTCGTCGATACACAAGGAGAAATAACAGCATTTTTCAATCTCACTGGACAATTTCTGTTGTATTTGATCACCCATTTCGGCAACTCTTCGCTGGACGGTCTGATGAGAAGCTGGAACCGAATCAAATTGCTTAACATTTTTGCTATCACCAAATGCTTTTGCCATTTCTACAGCACACTTTTTAACCAAGACGCCATCAGTGTAAGGTTTTTTCGCTTTAGCAAGCTCAAGTGAAACTGCATACGAAGCATGCAAAGCATTGTACTGGTCAGATTTTACTTGAGTAAGCACACCAGTTTGTTTTTGCAGTTTTGACTTCAGTTCTGAAACCATAAGAGATCTTGCTTCTCCTTTATATTTACCGTGGCTCCCTTCGTGAAGACTCGTATAATGTCTTTTGACATTGTATTCCTTGCACACAGCCACAATTTGCATACAAATCATGCACTGGAGTTTGTCCTTTCTATTTGTAATAAAGTACTGGGTTTCCCAGCGGTCCTGGAACATACGATTCTCGCTCTCAATCTTTCGTTTTTTACTCACGATGGAAGATGAAATATATGCAGTCAACTACTAGAGCCAAATCAAGATCATCAATGGAAAAGAGAGGATTGTTGACGACAGCAAATTCTCAACAAAAACCGCAGCGTCAGTGAGCCCCTCCGCCCCCTCTTTATTTTGAACCAATTACAGGCAGGTTTTACCTATCCCTGTCTCCCCCGCCTGGTATTACCAACGCGAGGCAATACTATTTCTAGGAATTTGTTTGAAGCGACACGTGTCTGGGTACTTGCAGGGTAGGACTGCTTGACCTTGACCTTTAGATGTCCCCCCTATACGTTTTCTCCCAATGCAATGAAAGGAGTGAAAAGCGATCGAGAGAAAATTTCGGGAATCGCGGTTTGACCAAGAATGGTAGTCTCGATGCTTCCCGATACCATAAAATTTCGAAAAAAGAAATCTGCTGAATAAGAAGTTGGCGGGCCGCACGATATGTGTTGGCGGGCCGCATGCGGCCCGCGGGCCGCCAGTTGGACAGCTCTGCCATAAGTGATCAATTGGAGACAGATCTAGTGATCTTGCAGGTCATGGTAACATCATGGTACACTCTGTAGAGCACATTGCGTTACACCGGCGGTGTGAGGGCGATCGTTATCCTGTTAAAAAATTCCCCATTGAATGCTACTCATAAAGGGCTATACTATAGGTTGAATTACCAGACTGACTACTAATTCGCATTCAGTGTGTTTGGGATACCCACAGGAGTGCTTCTGCTGTCTTAGGAAATTGCTCCCGAGACCATGACTCCAGGTGTATGCCTGTGTGTCTAGTTCTCAGACTGCTTGGATGCAGGCGGTCCCCTGGCCTCCGTCTGATCAACATACGACCATCACCGGCACCAAGGCAGAATCTGTTTTCATCAGAAATTACAACAGATCTCCACTTCGACTTCCAGTGAGCTTTTTCTTGACACCACTGCCATCGCAAACGGCAACGGTTTGCAGTCAATGGAATGCATGCTACCTGGCTCGGAGCTGTCGTAGTCGGAGCTAAGTAAGCGATCTTGTACCATTCTTGAGGTCACGACGGTACCAACTACAGCTCGAATGTCAGCCGCAGATGCAGTATGATGCACCACAGCCGTACGCAGGATTTGGCGATCTTCCTTCTCAGTCGTGCCACGTGGCAGCTCGGAACTCGATGTTCTTGAGGTAGTACCATCCCTTGAGCATAGCTTCCAATAATCATGCACGGTGGAAAACTTCCCACTAAGTCTTTCTGCAATATCGCGAAATGAAAATCCACCTTCTCGTAGCTAAATTGTACGACCTCGTTCAAACTCGGTGAGCTGTTGATAATGGCTTCTTCGTCTTCTTAAAGGCATTCCTGGCTAACATGAACGCAATGCGTCAAATTTCACGGAAAAAGTATACTCACGAGCTTTGCTACACGCTTTTAAAACAAGCCTTATTTGCATGTTCTGAGTGACGCCAGCTGCGCCACACTTATGCGCGGAGCGCGAAATTTCAATCGATGTCATCTTTCAGTTGCTTAAACAAGCCTACCAAATTTCGTTCATCTATCGCAACTCTTTCTTGTTGTTGGGATTTTTTTTTCCGCCAGTGTATATTTAATTTTCAACAAATAATAAAAAAAAAATGATTCTACAAAAGTTTACAGATATTAGGTATGATATATAAATTGAGGTAAAATAATTCATGCTGCAAAAACCTAATCACACTGTGTTTATCCTCCCTGATAATGTTGATGAATCTCTTGTGCAAGAATGCAAGTTCAAGATATTGTAATGAGTCTTTCAGACCCCATGCTGTAACAAGTAAGCAGCAGACTTTCAGTGATCCAAAAATCTTCCGGGTGTATAATTCACTAATGTTATTATTCAATAATTTTATGTTTCATGTTGATAAATTTGCTATGAATAAACTAATAAATTGGTCCTTCATGTTTTATACTTTTAAAGAATTACTTCATTAATTTAATTCTTAAAATTTCCATGTGATCTATTTTACCCCAGGTGAGGGGTAAAATTGTCCACTTCCTCACTTTCTTTTAAAAATTATTTGAAAAAAAGTGTGTAATTATTAACTTCAATTAAGTGCATTATAAAATAGAATATCTAAGGAATATGTTTGTATATTTTCAGCTGTAAAAAAACATTACTTAAGGACTCAAAACTCTTAAAAGTGGCCCATTTTATCCCGGTCTTCCCTATTACTAATTTGAAATCTAAGAAAATTGACGAATAAGGCCCCTTTAGTTTAGAAAACAAATGGAGTGGCTGCCGTTGCCCCTCGTACAAGCCGCCCATGAAATAAGACTCGGTAAATTTAGATTTGCAACTATTCTAATACGCTAAAATAAAACTAATAAGCTCTTTTTCCAATCTGTTGAAAAATTAATGCTCATAGGGTTGATAAAAAAGATATTTTTTACTGCTTTTGCTTCGGCAACATCCTTAAGTTCTTTTCCTCTCTCTCACTCATTTTCCGTTTTTCTTATATTGCATTCGTTAGATGGCGACACTACCGTTGTTGAATTTCAGCAGAGCTCTGTTTTAAGCAGGGCTAAGGAGTCGAAGTCGAAGAGTCGGAGTCGGACTGATTTTGGACCAAAGGAGTCGGAGTCGCTGAAAAACATGTCGCCTCCGACTCCGACCACCTCCGATTTGGATGAAATTTTATGGAGGTGAAAACATATCTTTGAAACTAACAGATACAAATTTTCAGCGTCCAATATCCAAATCCTAAGCATCTAGGATCATTAAAAAGGGCTTCAAACTGGCGGGTTTGCTTTGTGGAACGAATTGTGAATAAAAAATATTTGCAGCAAAAATGCAATGTGTTAAAATAAAGTCTGGCCATTTAACAAGAAAAGAATTAGTTTTGTACGGAGTCAAATGACAAGAGCGGCACTTGTCTTTTGCTCTGGAGAAAATGGACTTTTTGAGAGGTCACAATGACCTCCCATGACCTCCAACTGGGATACCCCAGCTTGCTACCCCCCCTCCTAAAGTGAGTCCTGGCTACGACCATGAATAAAAATGAAACTTTTAAAAATGGACTTAATATTTCAACCTTTGTTTAGAGTTTTTCCCTCTTCACATTTGGGTTGAAAAAAAATAAGTAATAAAAAAAAAGCAAGAGTCGGGAGTCCGAGTCGGAAGTTTTAAAATCCCGGAGTTGGAGTCGGAGTCGGAGTCGACCATTTTTCCTCCGACTTCGCAGCCCTGGTTTTAAGATTATTGATCAGAGTTTCTCAACGAGGGACAAAGAAGAAATCAAAAAGGAAAGGGAAAATATATGAAAACAGGGAGGCCGTGTGCCTTACAAAACTGAAAGGGGTCAAGGTTAAAACAGTTCAAACCAGAAAAATGTATAACACACATGAGGATAAAATATTCTAATATCATCATAGTTCGAAATCAAGAAATTGTATCTTTAACAAAATCATAAGTTAAACTACAAAACTTAACTGCTTTTTTTTATTTCAAAAAGATATTTTCAAATATATTTTGACACAACAGCCCCAGATACCTGTTTTTTTTAATGCATTACGTGTAAAAAATATCTTGTAAATAGTCCCTAAAATGTGGATTTTCAACAGGTATTAGCAAAAGAAAAGGCTTCTTAAACAATGTTTTTCATTGAAAAAGAAGAGCAAAAAAGAATGACAAAACAAATACATTACTTGTTTTAAATTAGTGCACAAATATATGAAAACAAAAAAAATTATTTATTAAGCTTAAAATGTAATTTGTTATATAATATATGCTAAGCTTAATCTGATGCAAAACATGACCTATTTTACCGCATACATGGTTTTTTATCCTAAAAAATTCATTTTTGCAGTTTTTCTTCACCCTTTTAGGAAATTATTCTTGAAAAAGTGCTCCATGCAGTTGGCTAAAAATTAATGTGTACTTCCGTTTACTTTTCTTTAAATCAAAATATTTTATGATGAATACAGTCAAGCTTCTATTACAAAAAACACTTAATCGCTAATATCTGTAATTTTAAAGTAACAGTTGCAGGTTATTTTGCACACAAAATGATACCTGGTGATAATAATGCATAAAAATGGCAAAGAAAAAAGAAAATATTATTTGCTCATTTTTTAAAGATTTAAAAAAAAGAAAAATAAAAAAACACCTATTTTACCTCGTGACTTATTTTGCCCCACATGATCCTACTTAAAATAAGAGATTTGGTTTCATCACAAGTACATGTTTCACGGCAGATAATCACTGTATTACTTTTTCTGATTAAAAACAAAACTGACCACATCGTAAAAACTTGGCTTTCACACAATGGTTGTTAACTCATGGTCTAGTCATCACGCAGGAGCTCACACACGCACATACTTTTTTTTATATTTAAGTAGCTGTCAAAATGATATCTTTTGCGACCTAAATTTTAAAACTTAATTGTTGTTTTTCTTAAAGCTTCTTGTTGAGAATAGTACGTATTTGATTATTTTTCTAAAGTAATCAAAACACTTCGCAAGAATTAAGCCACTATAATACATACAAAAACATACGTACAAAAGACATTTATGTGCTTATTTGTCCTAAAAATGCTTTGAATATTCAGGAGAGGCTAAAATGAATGGCAGGATGACCCAGCCATAATATTTTGCTTTACCAGTGTTTGTCCTGACTGTCTCGCCAGTGCATTAACAGAATTTATGAAATGCACATTAAAAAAATCCCTTCCACATTTTTCTTTTCATTCCCAAAAATGAGAATAACGACAAGTGAATCAACATCTCTTTCACAACTTCGTATGTGGTAAAGAATTAAACAAGATGATCACAATCATTTGCAAATTTTTGTTATTGTCGATTAGATAAAGATTTTTTTTTTCTTGAATCTATACAGATAAGTTTTCCTGGATTATTTTACTACAACAAGTGCCTACAACTTCATAATCCTCCAATTAATGTATTTACAATTTATCATGAACTATAAAATTAAATTGAAAAAACGTAAGATAGGTTAAATGAAGCAGAAATGAAATTATATATATACAGGGTGTCCACTCCAATCGTGGACCAATAGCTAATTTCTAAACCGTTAGAGATAAGCATATAGTTTATTTAGGAAAAAATCTCCAAATTACGAAAGGAATTTTGGGTCTATTCAATGTTTTTCAAAAAATCAAATTTTGAAAGAGTTGCGAAATTTAAATTTTTATACAGCCCCCCAGTCCTATCAATCATATTTAGTAAAACATTCTTGACACTGTAAAGTTTAAAACTAAAAAAAAATCACTCTTCTACCACAAAAATTGACCGAGTTATGACGTTTTGAAAAATCAAGATTTGGCATTGTTTCATGACGTCATCGAGAGATCGCTTTAAGGGACCGTATGCGAAATCCTTCAAAATCTTGATTTTTCAAAACGTCATAACTCGGCCAATTTTTGTGGTAGAAGAGTGATTTTTTTTTAGTTTTAAACGTTACAGTGTCAAGAATATTTTGCTAAATATGATTGATAGGACTGGGGGGCTGTATAAAAATTTAAATTTCGCAACTCTTTCAAAATTTGATTTTTTGAAAAACATTGAATAGACCCAAAATTCCTTTCATAGTTTGGAGATTTTTTCCTAAATAAACTATATGCTTATCTCTAACGGTTTAGAAATTAGCTATTGGTCCACGATTGGAGTGGACACCCTGTATATATGAAAGAATACAAATTAAAACACATCATTTGAAAATAAAGTTGGCTTTTGCATTAAATTCTGATCAACTATTGTTTTCTTGTAAACAAATCTATCCAACTAAAACAATTAATGGTGTGAGTGACGTGTCTATCGCTGTGAAAATGGTAGATTTTTTCTCCTCTTACGCTCTAGAAGAAAAATTGCTGAGTAGAAATCTCAACTTTCCACAAAGTCAAACTGAAGCTGTGGAATAAGTTTAAAGAAAATAGCTTCATCTGTTCTGAACTTATATAGCTTTATGCTAAAAATGTTTTTTAATAACGCTGTTTTCCACAAAATAAACCATTTTAGTTGTATCGGTTTCGAGCTTGATTTATTATTTGAAAGTAGTAAAAATACTCGTATTAACTAAAAGATAGGAACGATCTCTTCACTTTAAAGAAAAAGTACTTATTATTTCTCCCGCGCTGTAAAGAAAATTGATTTTGCCTTGCATCTTAACACTGCTTTCTTTTGTTCCCAGCACACGTCTTATTTAAATTTATTGGTAAAAACCGATGGTGCATTTTTATTGTACAAAATTTTCTTCTACAAGGCAGAGAGCAAGTAATCGGAATCTGCTAGTTTATTATAAACATGACATTTCAGCGTCAGTTGCGACATAAAATAATTCTTTCGTTTCTGCTCTTATTTTTTTATTTTTTCTTTTTGTTGCTTTGAAATTTAACAATTAAAATGTCTCATTAAATACTAATAAGTGAGATTTTGTAACGGTGTATTAATAAAATAGGAATTAATAGCTTCATATTATAGTTCAATTGTTTATTTATAAATTCTTATCATTTAAAAAGCTTGCTAAAATGGAGCGATAAAAAACTGTTATGAGAGAAAGGAAGAAAGGAAGGGCTAAGGGGTTGTTGCTTAAGACATTTCTCCTGCATTGAAAATTACGGACTTCGATGTAAAAGCACAATGGGATGAACCCAGTTTTAACTATTTTTAAACAGTCCAGTTAGTTAATTTCAGTGTTCTTATTGTTTGACGTTTGTATATTACGGAGAGGGAAGAAAAAGACTAAGAAAATACAAAATATAAAAACGTAAAGGGTCGAAGAATTCGTCACTAGAAAAAGTATATGAAAATTTTGACTAAGAATTATAAAAATGTCGCCCCATTCAAATGAATTGAGCAATTTACAAAGCAATAATGAATCCCAAACAGAATGTGCTGGACAAAGAGTCATATTTCTGTCTCGAATATTTGCCCACGCATATCTTTGTTTTCTCTGACCCATGCCACTGGGGTTTATCGTTTAACATCCTCTCTAAAAGTTTTGCCTTATAGGTATTAAGGAAAAAGATGTACTTAAGTCTGAAGCATCTGTGCTGTAATCACTGGAATTTCGTATCTTCGAAAGAAAACTGCATTAATCTGTTGACCAGCAAAAGGACTTAGTGTCAAAAACACCATCGTCTGTTGGTGTGGATGTTGAAATCTACTTCAGGATATTTTGAGGGAAAAGTTCAGATCTCGCTGTTTTCCCATTTGACGATTTAAAAAAGTTCAGCTTAAATCGTCGTGTTTCTTGTGGCACCAAGGGTTTCAGACTGGATGATTGGGGGCTTAGAACTTCAACGTCTTTTTAGTTTTCAGCAGACGAAAAACATCGAGCACAAGTAGTCCCTAAGTTGTTGAAATAATATTTGGACTCAATAAAACAACAATCATAGCTAACTTATTCTAACGCCATGTTAGTAATGAAAAATAGCTAAAATTAAAAGTAGTTTAGATCTAAAATTTGCTTTGAAAATATGACCCCTAATCTTTCCCCGAAATTTTTAAGCAAAAAATGGCTTTTGCACAAATAATTAAAAAAAAAATAATAACTGTAATGTGGCACGAAATATACAGAATGTCTCAGAATGTGTGGGAGAAATTATAAGGCATAAAGGATAATAAGATCAAAGTATCATATAGAAAAATATAGTCGCAAACGCAATGCTGACGCTCTACATGCTCCCAAAGCCAGAAATTGATGAATGCGAAACAGGTCACACATTTGTTACGCAAAGACAATTTTGCACAACATTTTAGTTTTTTTAGGGGCGTTTAAAGTGGTTGTTGACAGTTTTGGCAGCCACTTTATTACATGTGTCTTAATAGCTGTAGCAATAATGAGCCAAGTTGAAATAATTTTCATGTATCATTGCGTTTTAGTTGTGACAAGTTTAAAAGAGCTACAGGCAGCAACTTTAAATAATGCCTCAAAACCTTTCTCAAAAACTAAAATGTTGTGTAAAATCGTGCTTGCGTAATAAATTTGTGGCTTGCTTCGTATCCTCCTGGTTCTGGCTTTGTGTGCAGTTAGGTGCAACGAAAAAAACTTTTTTTTTTCAAATATTAAACTTCCAATATTGCATAAAAATTGCCTTACATTATCGTCAGAATGTGTGCAAAATTTTGTTCATCTGAATAAATAGCTTCAGTTGTCTCTAGGGCCGTTTATTATTTGAAGTTCGATAACTTTTATGTTTCTTTTCTTTTTTTTTTTTTTTTTTTTCGAAAAATAAAAACTAGGAATCGTTTGTTCCAATCGTGCCAAAAAGTTGCTGTGTGCTAACTATCCTTAGAGGGTGTGGGAACTTTTGTTTAATTGTTTTTCATATCTTTAGTTACGTCTGGGACCGTCCATTATAGAAAGTTCGTAAATTTCATCGTCGGTTCAATATTTTTGGCAATGTAAAAAATTCAAATCCTTAGTTCCAATAGTGCCAAAAATTTTCACTCTATAAGAATACTTTACGGCAACTCTTCGCCAATTTTGTAACTAAGGATTATTATAGCATTCAAAAATGTTCAAAGTGGCCCTTGAAACAAAAAGTTTGGAGATCCCGTGCTCTAACCCGCTGTAAGATTCACTGGGGCTTAATTGTTTTGTTGTAGTGCTTTATTCTCCACTGTCAGCCCGGTTGATGTACACGAAACAAATGTAACAACCGATGAAGGCTAGAAAATTAAAGCGCATATGACACGTAGCGAAATCCCTTCAACTTTGCTACAACTTCGATGCGCTTCAACCGAAAGAAGTCCATCAGGGTTGACAGACTGTCAAAGAGAGAGTTGAATCGGCTAGAAACACAATGCTAACGAGAAAGTTTCTATGAAATAAAGATTAATAAGTTTTTTTAAATAAAAGTATGTTATTTGTAACTCACCTGACGTTATTCTCATGTTTTCATCCATGCTATATGATGTCTCCATGTGCATGTCTTTATCGCTATACAAGGGCATATTGTTTTTGACGTCATCAGGCCAATAGATTGCTGCCTCCTGATTGGCCGATTTTGCCAGAAAGTTGAAGTCCATGCAACTTTTTTACGAGGAAGGACAAAAGTTAAAGCGAATACGTTGGATTCTGAAAAGCAATGCACGCATCAAAGCGCATCAAAGTTGTAGCAAAGTTAAAGATATTTCGCTACGTGTGATATACCCATAAGTATAAAAATGACTAGCAAATTTAGCCTTGCATCTAAGCTAAGTGAGTAGCATGACGTCCTTACAGTTTTTCTTGCTTCATGAATCACCACGGAGTATCTCCCCTGGACTGTAGATCTGTAGCTTACCGATTTCTTCTGTGAAGAGATAGCTCTGTTATTCGATTTCTTGACAAATGATGACTTATTCCATCTTCAAAGCGCAAATATCATCATCTTGACTTGTATATTGACCAAACTTTTTGGCAATTTTTTTCATTGAGTATTTCGGACCGTTGTGTCGTTGTAAATTCTCTTTCAAACACGCTTAAGGTCCGATTTCACCAAACGATGAGTCATATAAAGTAATAACAGAATTTTTGAGAACTGAATGATTAAATGATTATTCATAATATTTTACTGAGTTTAGTTTTTCCCTCAAAAAATTAACAATTCTTCATAATTATAAAAACAAGATACTCTCTATTTCATTAAATTTTAAGTATAAAAACAAGAACTTTATCATTTTATAGTTTAAAAAATCAATTTTGGTGTAAAGCAGTATATTACAATAGGATTAACAACATTTGAAAATGTCTTGAACTATTTTATACCTTGATCTTGAGCGGTAACTATTTTTTAATTGCAATCAAGGTACAGCACCATGTTGCACTTTGGGATGCAGGGTATTGTGAGTTGGTACCAAATAAACACTGAACAAAATATCGCAAAAAAATCGTATTTTATGAATATGAATTTCAAAACTATATAAAAAAAATTAAAAAAGAAAGCTTTCTACTTCTAGAATAGTCTACGGGTATGCCGTATGCACTGAAATTTACAGGAACTTGAACCCCCTGTTGCTAAGTGTGAATGCAAACTACTATATAATATTTTTTCAGAGACGTATTGAGACTTATTTTGATTTTATCAAAAATTTCAAGACACAATCTTCATTTTTAATGCCAATTAATAATAAAAAATAGAAACAAATTAATGAAATTATAATACTTTGCTATCCAAATAAATTATTCCTCTTGTTTTTAAACTTCCACAAAACTCCCTTAAAATGGGTATTTATTCTATACTAACAACTGGTGGGGCTATGGGAACAATCGTCAAGTTAGTTTTGTTAGATGCCAATTTATAGCAGGACTACGTCACAAGGTTCAACGCTTTCCCCTACAAAGTAAAACATTTCAAAGCATTTGTTTAAAAATATGAAATAAACAAAATTTCGAATGAAGAAATCGAATAACATAAGCTTCAATAAATAAATAAATAAAAGAGGAATGAACAAACGGTAGAAAACGAATGATACACCGTGCCATATGAGCTAATAAACGCTTCTTTGCTTACCTGGTTCCCGTGGCATACGTTTCTGTAAAACAAGCTTTTCTGTACGACAACTCCATCTGCGGGAAAGTGAGCGCTTCCTCCCTCTCATTCAAAATTATTTTCGATACAGCAAACGAATCATTTTCTTGTGGTGGATACTTTATGAATATTGCTGCCAAAAAAAAAAGGTTGTCAGGATCAGTTGGGGTGAAAGGAAAAACATGGTAAATGAAAAATCACTCTATTATCGCATCTGTATTACTTTTTGAAATTGAACTACTTATGAACTAGTGTATCATACAACAGATTCTGAGAGCTTTGCATTTTTACACTGCAAAAAGTAAACTGTTGTTTTTACAGTATAATACTGACAGCGGAGGTTCCAATTTAAAACTGTAAAATGCACTGATATTAACTGTAAAATTAGCAATTTTACAGTTTATTACTCAAAGTTAGAAATTTTACAGTTTATTGCGGTAAAATCTAACTGCATTATACTGTAAAAACAACAGTATAATACTGGCAGCAGAGGTTCCAGTTTCAAACTGTAAAATACATGGTACTAAACTGTTAAATTAGCAGTTTTACAGTTTATTACTGTAAAATTAGCAATTTTTAGTTTATTATTATAAAATTAGCTGTATTATACTGTAAAAACAACATTCAGTTTTTACAGTGAACAAACCATTGTGTAGGCGTCACCATTGCTTAAAGATGAAACTGAAAAACGTTTAATGATCTTACATTTTCCTTTCAAACAGGTCTACAAATGCGCCAGGAGGAAGGATACCAGAAACATCTATATTTGGGGCAAGCTTAACCTGAGATTTGGGTCTGCATTTCCTCGACAATGCTGCCAGGTTAGGTTTGTCCCAACTATAATTGCAAATTCAACTTCTCAGTTTAGTGCTATTTAGGTGTCCCTCCCCCCCCCCTTTCACTTCATTGTTCAAACGAAACTATTGTTCTCTTCAATTACCCGCCGGAAGACGCTCCGAGTCAGTTTTCGATTTAGAATTTTTTGACAAACTCTGAAAGGAATTAAAAGTAAGCGTACATACGCCCCTAAATTGTTCTGAGTGATTCCATACCAACTCATCGAATGGGGGTCGCACGACCGACTCGGATTTTCTTTTAATTTGGCACACATGTTGATCATATAGAGGCATGGAAGAATCCAAATTATTAGGTTCCTGCTCCACTTATTTTCTGAGATACATACCCTCAAAGTTTGTCCACCACGTCAAAATACTAAAAAAGTGATTTTATTTAATCATTTTTTATAAAAAATCATACTCATGCACAATAAAAGTGTTAGATATCTATGGAAACTAGTTACTCCAGGCATTCAAAAAAAAAAAAAAAACTAGAATGTTCATAATGAAAATTGCTAAGGTACAGGGCTCTTTGAAGTTGTAATCACAAAAACTCGATTTTACCGATTTTGAAAAAATTGATGAATTTATTCCAAAAAAAGGAAGACATAACCAAGGGTTTACTCACTTTCTGTTAGTGTACACATGTTTACTATAAATGGTTACACAATGCATAACTTGGATTTCTCACTCTTTCTTGGAAATATCTAAGCTTAAAGATAAGCCATTAGGCAAAAACATGCGTTTTTGGCCATCTTGGCAGGCATTTTTCTCATAAAGGGGGAACAGTAAAAACTTGAATTTTTTTTAAACAAGCCACTGATATGTTAGCTATTCAAAGGAAAAGAGTTTACTTTTGGTTATTTCTTCCATTAAGAGATATCCTGCTGACAGTATATGCATGTTTTTCGTGACGACCATATGCTTTTGTTCCCTCTCTCATGGACTTAAAATTAATTAAACCAAAAAATAACGATATACTTATTAATAGCTGTATTATCTACCCAATATGTCATGAAATTTAAATTTATTAAATCATTGAACAATAAATTAGATAATTGATGAAAACAAGAAATAGTATTTCTCTGATGCCTGAGCATTATGCACATAATTATAAAGCACTAAATACTTTCTTGAGAAATTAATTAACATGAAGGAGCTCTAAATATTTGTATTATAAGCAATACCCAATCTTGTGATTGGGATACTCCTGTTTTTAATTGCAGAATTTCTTGAATATCACATGAATATCAGGAAAATAAATGAGGTCTTTTCGTTTGATGTAGGATATTTTATGACAAATTTCATTTGATGGGCTACTAACTGACCATGGTGATAAAGAGCTATTAATTTCATCATCGAATTCCATTTTACCTTATTAACAGTTAAATATTTACAAAATAATTAAATAAATAATTTAATATAAAGCCATGCTTTAAGAATTAAAATTAGTGCAACTGATTTATTTCCATACTGATCTTTACAAAATTGACATGTGTTGAGCACTGATAAGAACTGACAAGAATAAGTTTACTCACTAAAATACTAGTTCACAGATACTATAAAGCATACACTCTATTTTCTACAAAATAATACTGCAACAAAGAACAAGGGTATCCTCCTGTTTATAGCCATCAATCAGGAACATCTCAATCACAAGATTGGGTATTGCTTATGAGATAAATATTCGAAGCTCCTTTATTTTAATTGCTTTTTCAAGAAATTCTTTAGTACTTACCCCTCTATACTCTTGTTCTTTGTTGCAGTATTATTTTGTAGAAAATAGAATGTATGCTTTATAGTATCTGTGAACTAGTATTTTAGTGAGTAAACTTATTCTTGTCAGTTCTTATCAGTGCTCAACACATGTCAATTTTGTAAAGATCAGTATGGGAATAAATTAGTTGCACTAATTTTAATTCTTCAAGCATGGCTTTATATTACATTATTTATTTAATTATTTTGTAAATATTTAACTGTTAATAAAGTAAAATGGAATTCGATGCTGAAATTAATAGCTCTTTATCACCATGCTCAGTTAGTAGCCCATCAAATGAAATTTGTCATAAAATATCCTACATCAAACGAAAAGACCTCATTTATTTTCTTGATATTCATGTGATATTCAAGAAATTCTGCAATTAAAAACAGGAGTATCCCAATCACAAGATTGGGTATTGCTTATAATACAAATATTTAGAGCTCCTTCATGTTAATTAATTTCTCAAGAAAGTATTTAGTGCTTTATAATTATGTGTATAATGCTCAGGCATCAGAGAAATACTATTTCTTGTTTTCATCAATTATCTAATTTATTGTTCAATGATTTAATAAATTTAAATTTCATGACATATTGGGTAGATAATACAGCTATTAATAAGTATATCGTTATTTTTTGGTTTAATTAATTTTAAGTCCATGAGAGGGGGAACAAAAGCATATGGTCGTCACTAAAAACATGCATATACTGTCAGCAGGATATCTCTTAATGGAAGATATAACCAAAAGTAAACTCTTTTCCTGTGAATAGCTAACATATCAGTGGCTTGTTTAAAAAAAAATTAAAGTTTCTACTGCTTCCCCTTTACGAGAAAAATGGCTGCCAAGTTGGCCAAAAACACATGTTTTTGGCTTATGGCTTATTTTTAAGCTTAAATATTTCCAAGAAGGAGTGAGAAATCCAAGTTATGCATTGTGTAACCATTTAAAGTAAACATCTGTACACTACCAGAAAGTGAGTAAACCTTTGGTTATGTCTTCCTTTTTTTGGAATAAATTCCTCAATTTTAGCAAAATCAGCAAAATCGAGTTTTTGTGATGACAACTTCAAAGAGCCCTGTAACTTAGCTATTTTCATTATGAACATTCTAGTATTTTTTTTCTGAATGCCTGGAGTAACTAGTTTTCATAGATATCTAACACTTTTATTTTGCATGAGTACGATTTTTTATAAAAAATGATTAAATAACATCACTCTTTTACTATTTTGACGTGGCGGACAAACTTTGAGGGCATGTATCTCAGAAAATAAGTGGAGCAGGAACCTAACAATTTGGACTCTTCCATGCCTCTATATGATCAACATGTGTGCCCAATTAAAAGAAAATCCGAGTTGGTCGTGCGACCAACTTTTTTTTTCTGGTGAGTTGGTATGGAATCACTCTTCTGTAAATAAATTTAGAATGTAGATGCAGTTTAGGGTACATATATGTTTTAAGTTCATCAAATAATTTGAGTTTAAGTTCTTCAGGAATAAACTGATAATTGCAGCTGCTATTTAGCAAGCCCTCTGCAGAAGGAAAAATGACAGAACGAGGTTTAACTTTTTTATTTTATAATTGAATTGAACTATCAAAATTCTGAAATCAGTTTAATACTCATAAATACTGTACCTGATAGGATTTAAAGAATTTATCGAGAAGTGGATCCGAATTAAGTTGAAACATTAAATAATAATTGCTGTACGTATCAAATTCGTTTGTTCTAAGGTGACTTGACATAGGGTTTATTATTATTATTATTTCCAATGCAACAGGCAAAACACAGCAACAGATGTAAACATCTTTGTTACCATACAGACAAATAGAGTTACGGAAATTAAAAGACAATTTAAATTAAAATGTAATGCAAAACAAGAGAACTGCACTGTAAAAAATGAATGTTGTTTTTACAATATAATACAGATAATTTTATAGTAATAAACAAAAAATTGCTCATTTTACAGTAATAAACTTTAAAATTGCTCATTTTACAGTACTAAACTGTAAAATTGCTACTTTTACAGTAATAAACAGTAAAATTGCTACTTTTACAGTTTATTACCGTGCATTTTAGTTTTAAACTGGAACTTCTGCTGCCAGTATTAAACTTTTGTTTTTACAGTATAACACAGCTAAATTTTACGGCAATAAACTGTAAAATTGCTAATTTTACAGTAAGAAAGTGTAAAATAGCTAGTTTTGCAGTTTATTACTGTGCATTTTACAGTTTTAAATTGGAACCTCGGAGGCCACTTTTATACTGTAAAAACAACAGTTCATTTTTTGCAGTGTTGAACACATCAAAATCAAAGGAAAGGCAAATGAAAAAGAAAAATACAAGAATTAGCAGTTCGAGAGTCTATTCAAGCAGTCTCTAGGACATATAGTGCAAAAGGTGAAAAACGGATGAAAAAATTTGAAAAGTCTGACATTTTCTTACAGAAGAACAAAACGTCAATCATGTCAACAACTCTACTGTTTTTAGTGTACAGATAGTAAGGGATGCCATTGTACTAAGAGTGTCAGCACTGATCAGTGAGAGACCGGATGTCCCCATTTCAGCCGACGTCCCCGTTTTAGTAATCTTTGCCTTTCTACTTGTTTCTGCTGACTGTTGGTGTCAATTTTGAAATATTTTATTTTTTAATACACAATAATATTAATTTTACTCATCACTTATAGTACAGACGTTAAAGTTTAAATATCTTTTTAGTGTTTTCTTCTCTATTTTCACAGAGTAGTCAGACATCAAGACTACTGAAAAAGTAGGAGTTCCTTTAGCATTGTTAGCTTTAGTACTGTGTTTCTATTACAGAATTAATTTCGTCAGTTTAACATTAGTATAAATAACTATTGTTTTTATTCACACTGTAAAAAATGAATGTTGCTTTTACAGCATAATACAGCTAATTTTACAGTAATAAACTGTAAAATTGCTAATTTTGCAGTTTATTACAGCGCATTTTACAGTTTCAAACTGGAACCTCGGCTGCCAGTATTATACTGTTGTTTTTACAGTATAATAGAGCTAAATTTTACGGTAATAAACTGTAAAATCACTAACTTTAGAGTAAGAAAATATAAAATTGCTAATTTTACAGTTTATTACTGTGCACTTTACAGTTTTAAATTCGAACCACGGCTGACAGTAGTATACTGTAAAAACAGCAGTTCATTTTTTGCAGTGCAGTGTCCTTTTTTAATTTGATATGAAACATTTTGATTTGCTCATTAATAAATAACAATGGTAAACAAGGTATCTGTTCCTCATTGAGTAAGTGGTGTTTTATATATTTTAAGGGGTGTTGAAAAAGAATATGGCAATAAAATGTTCCATCACTCACAGATTTTTGAAAATACCGAAATGTTGAAAATATCACTTTAATGACATTTATGCAACACATATGCAGTATTTTTGCCATTTACCAATTTATATAAACCATTATAAGGCTTAAAACTAATATAAAACACAAAAAAATATTCATTGTTAAAAAATTTTGAAGAATTGAAGAAAATTTTGACGAATAAAATAATGACACTCGTAAAAAATGTCCTATATTTCATACTTTTTGCAGCTGTAAATGCTTTAACTGCGAATGATCTCTTGTAATCCCTATCACAAACTTCTCTAATAATATTCCAACGGTATTGGCCAAGCTAATTACGAATCCAACATCCTTGATATGGCGCTTCCATTGCAGAAATATCCTGGCGAAGGCGTTCCTCATGCTCGTCGCTCACCGCTTCTCATATCCGTTTTTCATACTTTCATGGAAAACATCTGAGTGAGGTAATAAAATATGAATTTTCAGTGACGTTGATCACCTGAATATAACTTTTTAACAAGTCTTAAATTAATTTTTCATAGTTAGAACTTCTATTATTCCCAAGAATTGTGTCACAACATTTTTTAAAATCGATCCTTGCTGTTTTTTCTAAATCACTTAAACAAGCTTTAAAGCTTTGTCTTCACAAGCTTTCTTATTTTTGGGCTACTGAAAACACCCTCCTTCATTTTTGCATAAATGAGTCATGAGAACTGTTTCTTTAAATATTAAAATCCACACAATTCTTTATCCATTTCTTTAACGAAATTCTTCATCAATTGTTTACGCGCAAAGGTGGGAGAATATTTTTGTTGAAATCAATTAGAGGAACATTTTGTATTTTTTTTTCATCAGTAATAAATTGTTTGCTCTCTGGTCATTTCTTTTTCAAAAAAAATGTTCATGTTTTTCCTTGTTGTCCCTCTCGCATAGAAAGCAGCAATAGTTTGTAAAACTGAGTTTCAGACCTATAAGAATGGCAATAACTTCAAAATCTGCACACATGCTCCAATTATGGTGTGAGTAGTTAATTTTATGAAGCAATATCTTCATATCTACTTAAGATTATTTTTTTTTTATCTAAGAATGAGCTGTTGGAACCGATAGCAATGCATTTCTTTTATGGTCAAGCTAGTTTTTGAGCCTTCGATGAACAATCGCCATTCTTTTGCATTATATGGACAAATTAAGGCATATATCAATGTGAATTATATTTCTAATCTCTTTTTACATATTCTACAGCTGTAATAAGTAAAAAAAATATGTATATAGATCAAATGTGTAAAGAAAAATTTAATATGCTTATATCTCCTAGATGATAGCCTATATAGGCCAAAACGTATAGGGGAGAGTGGTAATGAATGGGCCATGGTGAGGAATGGGCCACTAACAAAATATGAAAAAGTATTTGCATGAATTTTTTTTTGATGCCATCAATAGATGTAGCTATTTGTTCTACTAAACTCATCCAATTTTCATTCGTTTGCGCTGAGCCATTTTCAAACTAGAGTGGCATGGTCAAGAATCTGACTGAAAAGTAAGTTTTTCCCTTTTTAGTAAAACATTTCCTAGCTAAAATGTACCAAGTATTTCACTGCATACATATGTATAAGTTAGTCTTTCCATATCTATAAACTAATTTTAAGATGTATTTTGATGTTATTTAAATTCAATGTGCTCAAAAAACCTAAATGTATTCCAAAAGTATAGGTGGGGCTGAATGGGCCACTATGTCATGGTAATGAATGGGCCACCTAAATATTGTTTTTCTTCCTTTTCTTTGGATTTTCGCATTAATATGAAACACAACTGACTGTCATAGATAAATATTACTGTCGTCAAAATAGGTTTGTAGTAACTTCTAAATATAATTTGCAGATCTATATTATATTCCTATAGTACAATAGACCTCTGGTCGCAGTGCGTGGCTTGAAAAAGCCCCCCTCTCTCCTTCATATTATATTCCTCACAGTATAATTTCATTTTCTTTCTTGGTAACTTAAGTTAGATATTTCTTATTCCCGATGTCTAGTAAATTAAAAAAAAAAATTTTTGAATTTTGACAAGTTTGAAAATGAAGATGAAGTTTTTAAAAGTGATTTTTAATATTATTTTTGAAATATATAAATTTTGTTAAATCATAGTGTGCATTATCCGTTATTTTTTATATATATATATTTGATGTTATTTATTTCTTACAATCTCATTATTTAGTCATTTTTCTGCTACAATTGGTATGCATCAGTTTTGATGTTTATATAATTTTAAATCAGTATGATTTTGTATAATCATGTCAAGTGCCATATTTATTTTGTCATATTCAGTAAATAAAAGATTAAATCCACATGTTTTCATTGAATTCATTTAGTGGCCCATTCATTACCTTCGATGGCCCATTCAACCCCATAGGTGGGGTTGAATGGGCCAAATTTCAGAATTTTTATTTTCTATTATAATTCATTGTAGACAGGTGCTAATCCAACTTTTATGACTTTTTTAGATAGCCAGATAAGTAAAGTAACTAAAACACCAATTTAGAGTTAAAACAAAGTGTTAGAAAAAATTACAAAAATTCAAAACCAAAAAGTGGCCCATTCATTACCACTCTCCCCTAAATGGTATTTCTTAAAATTGGAGGGTGATAGAAAATTTTTGCAATCATATTCTTTTTCAGCACCTTGAAATCTAATAAGAAACACCTAAAGAAAGAATATTGAGGAACAGAACATTCGGAAAAATTTGTTTTTCAGTGTAATTGACGTGTAACAAAAATAAATGTTTGACTTGTACACAAAACACATATAAGGACATAAGTTTTGAACGCGGAAGTTTTTCGTTCAAAACTAATCTTCATTATTGTCTAGTAGAAAACCCAAAGCAACCGAAACTTAATCTTGGCGAAAAGAGGTGAAAGGTGCATGGGTAGGAACGCTAGTGTTGCCTACGTAGAGCTGCAAATCTATCAATCTAAAATGCATTTATTTTTAGAAGTGGCGTGTTTTTCTAATACAAGGAACTCATATAACAAGGAACATTAAAATCTTTTAGGGTATACTTTACCTTTTTGTTTCGTCTAGTACTCTCATTTATCATAAGTGTTCCGTCTCATTTCTTCAAAAATCCGATGCTTTGTTTTTTTTTTTTTTTTTTTTTTTTTTTTTTTTTTTTTTTAACTATTGCAAAATAACTGTTGAGTCTACGGACTTCGTTTTGGGCTTAAATAAAAAAAAATTAAATTTACTCTATCAACGACATGATCAATTCTCTTGCAAAATATGAGTGAGTTGAAATATGAGTGTTAGGTTAAAAAGAAATCAAAACATAAAATTCTCACTTTTTCAAAACAATAACCAATTTTTGAAACTCGATATCTCAAAAACTATTAGTCGTTTATCATGCAAATTAAACTTACATTTTTGAAAGTTAAGCGTACTTTAATAACGCAAGGGAACGATACCATCAAAGATGACTCCCTTCAGAAGCTGTTAGGTGAGAACTAAAAAAAGTCCGAACATTTTGCTGTTTTTCACGCATTAAGCACAACACTTTCGAAACTGCAAATTTGGATTCTACCACCTTAACTGATCCAAGCAACATATTATAAACCAAAACTACATCACACTTAGCGATTTTAATGTCAGATTTGACTGGACTATGAAAGCTATAAGCTCCCATAAAAAGGGAGACTTTCGTGGGACTGTTCAATTTTTAAAATCCCTTATCTTGCTCTTCAAGGAGATTAAAAGCAATATATAATGAGAATAACTTTTACGTAAGAAAATTTTCTTTGTACTTAATAGTCTTTAAGGTTTTTTTCTTGTCTACACAGGGATCAGAACACGCTATAGAACTTTAAAATTTAAGTGACCCGAGTTATATGTTTGAGAAGAAATATTTTCTTAATAACAAAATTAGTGTACAATTTAAACTGACATAAAATAGAATAATCTCTTCAATGTGTTGGGTATATACGTATATGTTTCGTATTAAAGAGTTTTTCTTTAAAATATGATGCTTGTCTAGCAGTTCTTAATCGTGTTCCCCTCATTCCCATATATATATATATATATATAGACCAAAAGTATTGCATAGGAAGCCCTAAAAGAGCTACAGGGCTATATAACTCAATCATACAAAACTAAACTTTTCTGCACACAAATGCTTAACCAGAACTCAAACTCGGTGACTCTAAATATTCCAATTACTGCTCTAATACATTAGTCAATGCTTACAGTCGTTCTACCGCACAATTTGAGGTAATGCTTAGTGCCGCTATTGAGCAGTGCATCTAATAATAACCTATATTCTACATCAAAACCTCAAGACAATTGTTTGGAAAATTATTCTCACTTATTTGGCTTTTAGAAAATGCATTTCCATGAAAATGCGAGTTTTCTCTGTCTCTAGTTAGATGGCCTATTCATACGCTATAGAAATTATAATGCCAACTATGGTATATGAACTGAAGATACCAATTTCACAGAATCAGTATTAAAGAATTGAACTTTTCTTTCGTTGGAATTCAATTAAATGAATAACTTTTAAATGTAACTTCTAATCATCCTGGATAAACGCAAAAGCGAATTTCCGTGATTCTAACTTCAAAAAATCAAGAAAAATAGAAAGTGATATCAAGAAAAATATTGTTTTAAAATTTTCTTTTATTTTACAGTATTTTTATTTTACCGTAAAAGTAAAAAAAAAATGATGAAAGAAATCTTGACGCATCAGAAAAATAGCGGCAAAAAACAGTTTAAGTTAAAAAGAATTAAATGAAATAAATGTTTAAGAATACAAAAAAATTGAAACCAATGTTTTGATACAGGTAAATGTTAGTCGGTCTGTGTTTTTCCCTTTCCATCCTCCGCCCCTCCCTTTAATAACTTTCGAAGGAATATGAACAACCTGTTTTCGTTTGTTTATTTGTTTAAAAGATCTTGGTTAAAATATATCTTGCCATATTTCAATTACAGATCTAATTATTTTTCTTTCAATTTTACGTTCACAAAAACTTAGTGCTTATAGGAAAATTTATAGCCGATATTAATAAATTGTGAGCTTGAGAGTGGATTTGCTTTAAATTAACTTTGTTGGAAAAACCTCTGACAGAAGAGTACAAACAGATTTCGATATTGTTGCAACTTTTGATTTGGTTACTTTAAATTTTCTGTTTTGAACAGTTAAGCAAATTTTTAAAGCTTACGGGAGGACTTGAAACTTTTCATTTAAAAACCCAACTACAGTAAGAATTATTTTTTAAAACCAAAACACAATTAAGAAGATGTTCCTTTTAATGTTTTCATGAAAAAGGAAGAAAGATATTTACAAAATGGAAATACCATTTCTCGTAGACTTAACCTTGGTTTCTCAATTTTAATTTTGTTATTTTGGCAACGAAAAATGAAAAGAAATTCACAGTGCTTTAATTTTTACAAATAAGAAATAGCAATAAACGATTTTACTTTTGATAAATATTATTTATTAAGATTCTTTTTTATGAATTATTAGTTTTTTAATTTCAGTTTTCTTTTTCCTTAAACTTTTTCAACAACGAAAAAATGAAATTTGATGCGCTTTATTTCATAACCAAAAGAAAACGCTGCAGATACTTTTCATAAAAATTACTTATTTTGATGAATTTTTTATTTTTATTTATTTATTGAATTTTCTTTTCGTAAACAACTATAACATTTTTTCATAGGAAAGCTAATATAGTACCTGCGTTGTATTGAATTAAAAGTACGGTTTCTTCAGTTGTCTACTTATTTGTTTTTAACTTATTCATATTCGAAATTTGCATTTTGGGAGAAAGATTTATCTGCTCGTAAATTTGTTCTTCATTTTGTCTCTCTCAAAGCTATACGCTTAAATACTAGACAAAACTGCTGATTTTAAAGTGTTCCTAATAGAAAGCTTACTAACAGTTGAACTTACTGCAAAAAAAAGGCCTCGTGCTACCAGAAGCTGAATTTTTAAAGCAATATTTGCTCTCTCAGCACAATTGGCATACAACGTGAGGGTAGAGAAGGAGAGAAAAAAAAAAAAGAGCGAGAGAAGGAAGAGATAGGGGAGAGGAGACTTTTTTTTTTTTTTCAATATTGTGAACGTATTCAATTGGTTCATACTTCTATCCAATAGTTAGAAAAGGGTATAAAAAGCTTCATTTTTAAAGAAAAACTATTGTTTTCCTGGGCTACAACTAGCAACTTTGGCCTTCCGTTGCAGCCGAACTAGAGCTAAGCAGTCAAACTGCTTTACCCAAAGCAGTAAATAACAGCTCTTAAGCTAGGGCTAAGGCAGAAACATGCAATACACCACAAACTCGTTTATTCCGTCTATGCTGACGAGTGCCAAAAAGCACAAAACTGCAGTCTATGGATGGAATAAACGAGTTGATAGTCTATTGCATGCTTTACCTAAGTTCATACCCAGTTCAAATTGATCTAAATTTAGAAATTGTTCCAGATACGTAACCCTCAAGCTCGTGCCGTTCGCTTGCAAGTCTTTTTTTCTTTTTTGCTCCCATAAAGATACATCATACATTTTATAAACAATTTTGGAAGGTATATACCTAGAATTTTCATTTACAAATCCTATTTTTTTTTATCGCTGTCATTATTTTTACTTTTGTTAGCGTTAGGTGCATCATTGCAAGATTGCTTGTGGAAATAAAAACCCTCGTACAATTTTTTAATTACGAAACCTATTTTTAGAACATCTGATTTCATGTTTTTTCTTCAGAAGGTGAGCAATAGAGAATTTTTCCTTTGCGTTCCTCTGCGCTCCGACAAACCACGTGATCCCAAAGCACGCTGCAATTGGTTAAAATTTGATTCAATCCGTTTTGGCACAAAAAATATTTGTGACAATCTTTCTTGGAAAAAAAAACATGAATTTTAATCTGTTTTCAATTACTATTAAAATTTGTTTGGATCATCTAATTATTTTAAATGCATTGCTAGACATGTGCTGCTACCTTTCCTATCGAAAAGACACTTTTAAAATTGTGACTAAACGCCATTTGGAAACGAGATTTTCAATTATTTAAAGCATTACCAATTTACAGCGATATTTTAGAATGTTTTGTTTTTCTTTCTTCTTGAAAAAGAAAAATGTACTCTAAGCTATCTTAGAAAACTGGCTATGATTTAAATATTGGTTTTAGACGTCAACTTCAGAACCTATTTTTTTTTTTTTTTTGGTTGTCGTCTTTGAGGCACTATACCTTATACTGAAAACACCTAAGTGACAATTGATATAAATTATTAAAATAATAAAACAAATTACTTTACAGTCAGTTTGAGTTATAAGATTTTTTGATTCTCATTGGATACCTTTTATTTATTAATGTCTTTAAAAATTCGCTTGCAACCATATTGCTCTATAAACAGTCGATACAGTCCGTGCTCTGTCTAAAATTTTAGCAACCCTGTTAAGTGGTATTCCCTTGAAATTGATTATAAGGCCATTTATGTACAATACCTTCTCAGACATTTTACAGGAGAAAATTTCTCAGAAAACTTAAAATATAAGTCCTTGAATATTTAAACGATCCTGTATTGTCCCCCAAATCTCGACTCGTCATTTCCTCAAAGGCATGGGCATTTCGAGCCACGTGCATTCAATTCGGGACTCAGATTCATTCACGTTCATCAGGACGCAGTTGAATCTTCACCGAGCCAATAGCTCAATCAAACTGAAAAGGTTCTTCAACCGCACGTCATTTGCCACCATTATGCGTGAAGAACACATGTGTGGAAAAGAAAGGGTGTTCAGAATAAAATGTGAAAAAGTTGCACCGTAAAAATAGAAATAAACTTTTTTTTTGTCTTATTGATTTGAGAGCATTCGAATTTTGTTAAAAGCTCTAACAATTCAGTTTTCTAAGCACGGAAAACGGAAAATTGTGCATTAATGACGACGAAAATATTGCGTTTATTTATAGAAGCAGCGTTGTAGTTGACCCACGTCATTATCGATGACCCCACGTGAATGTCATTATCAATGACATTCAAGAAAAATGACTTACTCTTCTCTTTCTTTCATTCGATTAAATGGATGATCGGAGCGAGGTTTTCCATTCGCACTTGGTTTTAAATGAAGAGAACTCTTTCAATGTCCCCCTATGAATGGGCCACATGCAGTTCCTGTCGGAATGATCGGTTCACAACCATATCTGAAATTTGTGGCCAGGGGTGCCCTCAACTAAATTTTTTGAGCAGGGTTAAATTTTCTTTAACTCCGAGTTTTACCGAATGATAAAATATCATTTGAGTAAACTCCCGATTATTCGCGGTCAGATTATCCGTGGCTCGGATTATGTGTGATTTAGATTATTCGTGGTACGGATTATCGCGTACCTTTCTTATTTTCCTTTTTTTTTTTAAGGTGATAATTTACTAAATGCGAAAAAATGCGAGTACGTTAATAGACGTTTTAGTTTTTGAAGATATTTTTTACATTAAATTTTATCATTTTTAACTATAATTTACATGTATGAGTTGTGTTATTGACTCTTCTAGCTACTGCATACACTAGTATCGTTTTTAAACTATTTTTTCGGATTATCCCTGGTATTAGTCTATCCGCGTTTACCGTGCCACCCTATTCCGCGGATAATCGGGAGTTTGCTGTACACATTGTTTTTAAATTACAATTTTGCAATGCTATCTCCAAATTTACCAAATCGTCGGACAAAATTTGCCTAATAAGGAAATGTTTGGAAGGTCATTAACCTCCCGAGACCTCCCATTTGGGGTGCCCTGTTTATAACTCCTAACTGAGGATAAAAACCCCTTTTTTGGCACGGAAAACTAGAATAATCATTGATATAATTATTTAGGAAGAAATTTTGGGCTCTTAAATTACTCGACACATCTGTAGTAATTTAAAATTGAGAACAAGCTTCAGCAGAATCAAAATGTCGGCAATCTAAACCTGCCTGACTTACCGATTCTGAAAAGAAATGGCTTTTAGTTCTATAAAGTTTTGAAATTCAAATTGATTTGTTGAAGTTTCAATTGTCTTTGTCCCGTCAAGGAGTTTTTAATAGCATTAACTTAGCAGTGTGTTTGTTGGCTCACCTGAAAGAAACATTTTTCAAAACATTCAAAAGCTTCAGAATGGCTCATTTAGTTGTTTCACAAATACCCTGCTTATAATGATCACCAGTTAAGCGAGAGCTTCGGATGAAAAGGGTTCAGAAAATATGGGTTATAATAGATTTAATTATACTATAGAAATAAAAAAAAATGCTTTTGAACATCAATAAAACCCGCCAAAAAGGCGATATTTCTCGATGCACCATACTTACATAATATAATTGTTTAAGTTTTTAAATGCTTTTTCGTTCGAGTACTTTAATCGGAATTTTCTATTCTAATATCCCTTTGATGCTTCAAATGCTTTTAAACGGAAAGTAATACCGAATTGAGAATAGCATCTTTTACGCTTGCAGAGTATGGCGAAGTGCCCATTAGAGGCTCCAGTTTTCCGCACCATAAAGTTTTAATCTCTCTTAGTGAGCTTAAAACCGCTTTCAATGGAAATGAATCTCCATTAATATTTTCTGGATATAAGCGATTGAAGGACTGTTTACAGCTATTTTAGATCAGATATGATTAATTCATAAAATTAATTTTTAGTGAGTCAGTGTAACTTTGCTTTAATTGTTGAAGCTATGATCATTTATAAAATCATTAAGGATTTTTTTAACATAAAAGTTTAATATATGATTGGAAACCTTACAGGAAAGTGTAATGGGTAATAATGTAGTCTTAAGATTTAAGTATTATAACATAAATTGATTGATGGACTTAGTAGTCTGCAATGCAGCTTGTAGAATCAAATTTCAAATAATGCTTAGAAATCCTAATTTGGAATGAGAGGTATACGCGATAGTGCAAAATACAGATTACAAATGTTTTGGTTTAATGTTTGAATCATAAATTACTGGCACATTCTAACAAATGATAAAAAGAGTTTAAAATATATGAGGTGAATTTATTTTAAACTCATTATCATTATTTTATGAAGAGTTTGTTTCCATAAGACTTTATATCAAAATTTTTTTTAATTGAGTTTTTGATGGACATGACAGCGGCTCACGTCTAAAATAGCATTTAAAGAAAGTAGAAGTCCAAAAAACAGTTTAGTTGTATTAAAAACATAGGGAGAAATTCGGTTTTTTCTCCGAAAAAATTAAGTCACAACTAAGTTTTGTGGCAAAAGTGATTAAGTCAAGCTTTAACCAATTGCCTCTTCATAAATAAAACCTAAACACAGCATGGAACTAGCCCCCCCAAAAAAATATTTTTAGTCATTTACTTATTTATTTATTTGAAATCACTTAACACTTTCGGAACTAATAATTTGCACAAATGTTTTTACTTTTATATTTTAATCAATAATCTTGGGAACAATACACCTAATGTTAGCCAGCATAAGTGATAGTAATGAAAGCAAAATGAAGAAATAGAATTCGTAAACGAAGATTTATGGTAACCTTTCAAAATTATGTATCTAAACATTTATGCTCAATATTAAAGAAAACTTTTACTTTCAAATAGATCATGCAAATTACTTTCAAATGGATGTCAGTCAGTCATTTCATTTCATTATTTGTAAATAAAAAAGGGCATAAATCATGAAATTTTGTTCCTAAGCCATTTTCTTTTCTTATTACCAATGAACAATACTGTCATTATTTTTAACCCCTGACGCAACAAGGAAGTGAGTTATAAGTTTGACGTATCTGAGTATCTGTGTATATGTCTGTGGCACCATACAGCCTAAACGGATGAACCGATTTTGAACTTTTTTTTTTTGCTTCATGTTTGAAAGGGGAAGTGATCGAGAGTGTTCTTAGCTAGGTTGCGTCTTCGGATGACTTTAATTAACAAAGATATTAATTAAAAATCTTTAAACCATTTTTCACAATTTTTGAAGAGAAAACATACTGGAAAATTTAAAACAATAGTACCAAAAGAAAGAAAAAATTCTGCGTTTGATAGGATGTGTTTGGAACTTTCATGTAAAATAGAACTCGAATCATAACGATTTTTAGCAAATGCGGCTAATGCTTAAATCTACAGGATTGGAAACCGATGCCATTGTTTTCCGACGAGGAAAGAATCTCAATGATTTAAAATGTTTATCTGTTGCCAGTTTCTGTTTGTTGATAATTAAAATACTTGTCATTGATTTTAGCATAAGAATTTTCAATTTTCCTTCTTTATTCTGGTTTTGCGACTAGCAAATTTTACTAGTAAGGGTTATGTTTCCTTTTCCGTGTTTACCATATCCTCTCGAAAACAATTAAATATATTTAGGTTTAAAATGCTTTATCCGTTAACTAGCTCTTTCCTTTGCACATATAATTCCAACCTTCCTGTATCCAAAAATATAGCTTATATTCTACATCATCCAGCTACTCGCAAGAATCTTCAGAAAATAATGTTTTTACTTAGCACTCAAATAGAAGACTTCAAATATCCTGCCTAAAAACTTTAAAAGTTATATTATTGCCTTTTTCTGTATATATCAAAATTGTTTTTCCTTTTTATTATTATTTTTTCTCCTAGTAATTCGTACATTATTTTATGCAAATTTATATCCAGTTGTTATGTACGTTTCCTAGCGGGCGTTTGGCCGTTCGTTAGTTATTCTGTCCTCCCAGCCCCCACATACGCTTAAATCCTCAACAGGGTAGGTACGGTGGTGACTGATGGGGTTTAAATGAAATAAATAAAATGCTTTATGACCATAGAAGTTCGTTTTAATATGAGATCGGCAGTCAGGGTCAGGGGTTGTTTAATTTTTAATTGAATCTTAGTACTTGTTAACCATATAAGTTAGCGTTATTGTCGTTCATAGATTACTGGGAAAATTATGGGAATGAATCCTTAGTTCCTATAGTGCAAAAAGTTACCATACATTATTCTTAGAACTTGAGTGAATATAGCCATTCATACGTGCAAAAGTCAAGATGTAAAAAAAAAAATGTCTAAATAATAAAACAAATGTGCAAAAAATTAAACACTGTATGGTATATGAATGAAAAATCAAATTGTACGATAGTAAGAGGGGAAAAAGAACAAAAGAAGATAGGATTAATTTCATCAAACAAAGAACGAGACAATGAGCTGTTTAGTAAGAAAACCAGCTCAGCTTACTTTTAAAAATTTTAAAGGATAGACGGAAAATATTCACGGATTAAGCTTTCTTTCAAATAAAACCTTTTGACAGTAGTTTTCGACCTTATGGATCTTGTTGTACCCCAAATTGCTTTACAGCGGGATAGTATCTACCAAAAAATATTATATTACGAAAAATACGTTTGAATTTATGGATTCTGTTTTGATACTAAACGCAAGGTGACTTTCTAATTCAGTTTCTGCGAGAAATTTGATTTGACTCAGAACGTTAATGAATAAATCGCTGGCCAATCAAACGCTGTTATTAAGAGAATGTTGCGACTCTCCCTACACTGCAAAAAATAATCTAGTTTTTACAATATGTAATACTGACAGCAGAGGTTCCAGTTTAAAACTGTAAAATTACTGGAAAATTGGCTGTATTATACTGTAAAAACATTTATTTTTTGCAGTGTAATCGATCGAACCACGATTAAAGTGATTTAAATCAGTAAACTGAACGAAGTTACCTTTAGTTGGTTACACTCTATGCAGCAGTTTACAGCCTTGCAGTATTTGAAACATTTTAAATCATAATTTACATCGCTCCCTCCCTCACCCCTTACCCTCGTTATAAATTAGCAATATAAATAATAATGTATGTAGAGTATTTTCACGTTAAAGTTACACTGTAACCTTAGCTGAACATCTGCACGAAAAATATAGAAATATGTTTTTAATCTAAACAATAAATTGCTACTGTTTTCATTCAATTTTAGTTCAATTCTTTATTGCTCAATTATTTAGTTAAATCTCTATATTTACGCAGATTCATAGAACCTACATCATTAAATGTTTGTCATAAAACAGTTACATTATTATGTTTTACTATTATGATTTAATAAAATTGGCTACTAAATTGAGCACAAAATTAGGTATTTTGCAATTTATTTTAGCTCAATTTTACTATTGTTATACAATTCCATTTATGAAACGTCGAAAGTTTTCTCACGAAACTACGTATGATATTGTATTAAAAAACCCCAACAAACAATAACAATAACATAAGGATGTACAGATTCATAGAGACTACATTATTAGATGTTTGTCATAAAACAGTGACATATCATATTTTATGCTTATGATTGAGTAAAATTGGCTACAAAATCGAGCACAAAATTGAGAATTTTGCAATTTATTTTAGCTTAACTTTACTGTTTTCATGTAAATTCCATTGATGGGATACCGAAATTTCTCTCACTAAACTACAAATGATTTTATATTAAAAAAAATCACAACAAAAAATAATAATAACAAGTAGTAATAAGGATGTAACATTGATTTCGTATTCCTAAGACAATTACTGAAATAAAAAAAACCGGCTTTAACCTCTGTTTTTTTATTTTAAATTGATTGGATTAGTGTTAGTTTTACATTTTTTTTTCTCCAGAATATATTTTGTTTTACTTTTCTTTTACTAAATTAACATTTTCAGCATCAATTTTTTGTTATATTCATTCTCTACAACTACGGCCGTGCCCCACAGGTTGAAAACCATTGGTGTACATATTAAAGACGAAATCCATGTTTCGTCATTGAAGAGAATTTACTATCGACAACGTATTATGGGAAATTAAAGCATATCAGATAAAATATGCACAGCAGAAATTTCCACTTGACTTTCGCTTTCAATGCTCTTATTTTGCTTTCACATTATTAACTTAGGCGTTATTACTTATGAATAAATTCCTTTTACACTTTTAGTCAAGTAATTATCAAGTTCAAAGTTTCTTAAGGCGTTTGAATATACTTAAACCCTGGGGCTATAATATTCATTAATAACTTTTATAAAAGAATTTCACTTTAATCTATTCTGGTTTATTTTAAGTAATTTGTTTCCCCAAAACATTTAGTTTTGAATTAAGAAATGAAAATAATCAAGTTTGTTAGACCGTTACTAATTTAATTTGTCCGTATGAAATTCGCATTAAAGTGATGTTTTATATAAATAGAATAATTTTGTTCGGTATATTTGTACGCAGCTATTCGTTTTTCCAAAAATTGGCATTTTTATTGATATTTAAATAAATTCATTATTTGTGGTAATCGATTGTGAATAAACAAGTTATGGTATCATTTGCTTTGAAGCTTAGGAAATATTTAAAAACGTAAATTTACGTCGTTGAGAACTAAATTTTAAGCTTGCTGAAATTAGTAGAGCTATTTTCGTGTTTATAGAACAGTTTTAGCGAAAGTTAATTGAAATATTTAATTATAAAATTCAAAAGAACTCCTCAAAAGATAAATAATCTGTCATAAATTTTTGATTTGATTTTACTATAGCATATTTGTTGGAAATAAACTCAAAACTATTGTGAAGATTGAAATGGAACTTTATTCTGAAAGTGTTAAAGAGTGAAGTTTTCTTAATTTCGAACATTTAGTGTTAAAAGATTGAAAGAGATTTCAAATTATATTTAGAAAATCTTTTGAAGTGAAAGCATGAAATGTTTATGTCAATAACAAATTCTGTCTCCTAATGATCTGTTATGAGCTTTATGAAAAGATAATTAACGTTACGGAAGTTTTCATTTTTTTTTATTGCACTCAATTTTTAGAAAGAAAAATTCAAAACTCATTTTCAAAACTGAAATGAAGTTCTTTTTTTTTTAATTCTAAAGGCATTTTTTTAAGGAAAGTTAATTTAAATTCGTATAAATATATACATTTAATGACAAGAAAATGATATAAGTTCAACTTTCAGTTCGCAAATTTTCTTTGGTGAAATCATAAAAGTATCCTTCAAATCAATAATCACTTGTACCATATTCTTTTTACTTCTTATTTTACGTCAAGATATTTATTGGGTTTCTACAAAAATCACCTTAGTTCTTTAAACTAAAGACGCTGACACATATTTAGAAACTGAATAAAAGAAACAATGTTGTCTGAATATTTTGCATTGATAAAGATCTTCCTTGTGACCCTGAAACGCGTATATACGATATATTTTGCAGTTTGAAGTAAACACATTGCATCATTTCAAGAATGAAAATTCTCATCAAATTAAAAAAAAAAACACTGGAAGCAAGATGTAATATGTTAAGACTTTATGCAGAAAACATAAATAATTAAAACCAACGGTACTGTAGCACGATCTTTAAAACAATTACACATATTTGCAACCTATTATACCGACATAGTATACCTTAAATAAAATAAGCACGGGATAAAAATAAAAATTCGTTTATTCAAAAATGCTCACTGCATTTTGACATAGCTACTTGCAAATATCGCACTTAGATGTCTTTGTTAATATTGCATTTGTAAAAAAACACCTGATTTATGTGAATGATATATTACTGTCAGCTGTAAAAATTGGTTGTACGTACACATTGAAATAAAAACCAGATACTAAGATAAAATATATTTCCTGTTACGAATACACGGAATTGGAGAAAATCGAAGGGACAGATGTGCCTGAAACAAAGAAACTTAATAAATCGCAGGACAGCCGTCTGATTTTAAATGATAAATATAAATCTGAACCAAAACCCTCATGCTCGTTTTCAAACATAAATGTTGTCGAAATAAACGATGAAGACCGGTAGTCTTCTACACAGTAAAAAATAAATGCTATTTTTACAGTATAATACAGCTAATTTTATGGTAATTTTACAGAAATAAACTGTAAAATTGCTAATTTTACAATAACAAATTAAAATTACTTGCTATCCAGTAATAGACTAAAATTGCTAGTTTTAGTTTATTACTGTGCATTTACAGTTTTAAACTTTAACCTCTGCTGCCAGTATTGTACTGTTGTTTTTGCAGTATAATACAGCTAATTTTATGTTAATAAACTGAAGAATTTGCTAGTTTTACAGTTTATTACTGTGCATTCTACAGTTTTAACTAAAACCTCGGCGTTCAGTATTTTACAGTAAAATCGTTTTTTTTTTTTTTTTTTTTTTGCAGTGTAGTAAAGTAGGGAATTTCGTAGGCTATTTATCATGCAAGACATGTATAAGTTGTGCGATTCTCTTACACGTAACCCGTTGGGAAAGATGCTATCAGATACAAACCAACTATTGTTAGTCACTGTAATGGCAATTTGTGAAAACTGAAACTACAGTAGAAAATTATCCGAAATGCTCGGGACCATCGTAATTTCGGATGTATGAATTTCCCGGTTTTCTGGATCGCTAAAAAATGCTGTTGCCGATTGTTTATAAAGCCTAAATTCCAAGAATAACTAGTTCTTCCTTTCAGAATAGGAAGAACACAGATTTCCTTTTTTCTATACGTTTGAAAATGTTAAAAGAAAGAAACATTTTGAAGAAGAAAAAATATATTTGCAAGAAAAAATAAAATGAAATTAAAAGTTTTTCGCGAGTTTCTGGCAATAAACGTTTTAAAAATAAAATGAATAAGAATTGCACATTTCTGTGCGGAAATATGCGATTTTTTGTACGAGTGTAAGAAAAAGAGAACAATAATTTTACTACTGTTGTAGTGTTTTCTGTACAACCTTATTTACTAGTGCTTATCATAAGAGTTTTAAAAATTAATATGGGCAACGGTTTTTTCTTCCTTTCATTCTTTAACTCTTTCGTTTCTTTTTTTTTTTTCAAAGAACGTAGCAAAATTAATATTATAATTTTAAATACCTTTTTAGGAATAAAACCATATTTTTTCAAAATAGAGCTCCTGGTCAAAGAGAAAAGCTCTGCTCACACTTGTTTGGAAAACATGTGTCGTGCTGGTGCTGCCTTATTTCTCTTCTGAGCTGCCCTGTGGGTATATTTCTCGAGTCCCTTCCTAACTTTGGGACTGCACCAACAGCAAAGTGTGGGGGCTGTCTCCTCTGGGTACTAGCGGGAAGTCTCAAAAAGGACTCTTTCTAGAAAACGATGAATTGGCTGAATCATAAACAGCGGAATTCTCAAAAATGGTTAATGTGAAAGAATATCGGTAGCAAAAAGTGGATTTTAATGCCATTGAGGTTTTGCACAATAGTGCCCTATTTATAACAAACTCAACAGAATAACTTATCTGGAAAATGAATCACGAACTTGATAAGACGACGCTCTAAGTGCTGCCATTTAAGGATCTACAATTTTTCGATTTTTAACTTACATACTTATATTTCAACAGCATTTCTGTATGAGGAACTTAAAAGTAGGGCCTGAACCTCAGTTCATCTCTGCTTCAACCGGCAGCTCGACTGCTATTTGGCTCGTTTGATATTTTGTTAATTTATTTACGTTTTATTGATAAAGATTGAAATTTGAAAATAAGCAGTATGCTGGTAGGGGAAAGTTGCCTAAAACGGGGACGCTAATAAATTTGACTTTCTTATAAAAATAAATACACAAATATAACTTTTAAAAAAAGATAGTCTTAGCACTGACCGACAGAAGCTGAGCTTTTATTGAACAACATAAGCTTATAATATTAAAGTCGATTATTCTGAATTGATGAATTTAACTATAGTAATTGAAACTTAATTCAATGTGTTGTTTCAATGTACCTTCACAATTATATAAGCTTATGTTATTCAATCAAAGCATAGTTTCTGTTGGCCAGTTCCTCTATTGATTTTTTTTCTTTATTTCTATGTCTGTTTGACTGAACATAAAAGGTATTTTAAACCGCCCGCTATTAAATTGACATATGATGTAACAAAACACCGTGCAGTGAGATCTTGGAAATTCAAAAATTATTTAACTGAAACACTTTTTCACATTTGGGTAAAAAGGTTTTTTTTCAACCAAGTTACAAAAATCGAAAATTTGAGGGTTATTCATTCGAGAAATATTTTTGCACTTCAAAGTAAACGTTGACTACAGTATATATACAAATTTTCATCTAGTCATTTCAAATGACGTCTAAAAGAATGAAAGAATAAAAGTTCTTCCAAAACTAAAAAATAAGTCACTTTCCCTGATGGGCTAGAGCTACCGAACTTTCTGTTAACTCGCTAGCTGATTGCGCCACGGAGACTTCGCTACAGACGGATTGTTAAGCAATGTTTTTCAACAGAGCTCTGTGAAAGAATGTAGAAGATGTGGAATGGAATGCATTCTCACGCAGGTTTTTATTTTCAGTTTCTACAGGACGCACAACGTCCCGTAAGTAGCATAGCTTCAAAAAAATTAAAGAAAGAAAAAACAACGTTCTAAAGAAAGAAAAAATTGAAACTATTTTTTTTTTAGAATAGATCCTTGACAATCGGAGAACATGGTTGCTTAATAAAATAATAAAAAATATGTAGAAAATATTTTTCTCTCGCATGCAACGCAGTAAGATTTGCATCTGTTGTGCAAATTTCAGTTCCAAAGATATGATTTTGATCGTTAGTATACGACAAATAAAAAATCTACAAGCAATGGTTCCAAATACATTGATAATATGCAATGAGTTGATGGTAAGATAAATTCACGTTATCTACCAGTTTGTTGGCTATCTTAGCTACAATAAGAGGATCTTTGCCTCCATCTCGATCATTGGCTATTCCTAACTGAGGAGTCCACAATAAGGACGAAACTGCAGTCTTAGGATACTATGATAGAGCTGTGGGTACATTTGCTACATTGATAATGTTGTATTTTACACGATAGCGGATTCGTTTGCTGAAAAGCTAATACTAAACCAAGCACTTTGAATGATTTATGATCTTTTCGTTTTCGCATAGTTTTTCGTTAATGATCAAGGGGGAGGGGGGAGGATGGGGTTTTTATAATCAATAGTTTTTACGTTAATGAATTACGAAATTGCATGCATTATTTTTTTCTAAAATTTAACGAAACGTTAAAAGTTATATTTCGAGTGAACGCCGAGTGAGTTTATTTTTAGCTTAATTTCTGAATGCGCAACAAAGTTAATCGAAATGTTACCCGGAATACATTATTTTGAAACGAGATGAATATATTTTAAGCGGAAAAATAATTTAATTATTTTTACGAACGAAATCTTAAGTTACAAAATTTAATTTTCATAGCGAAAAAATTGTAAATTAAAAGAAATTAATTTTCTTATTGTGTAATTGTCTCCGCATCCGTCAATAACCATTTAAATGAAACACTAAAAAAAAAAAAAAAACCGCACTTCCAATTCGAAACTGTTTTCCATCCTCCTCAGCCGCCGAATGAAAAAAAAAAAAGAGAAATCTCATACCCAAATCGCGCGCCAACCCCACCAATCCCAACCAAATCTCAAAACGTGCAGTGAGCACGAGGAGCAAAATACAGAGAGGATGGTGCTATCGATTTGGCGATCTTGCTGCTTTAAGCAACCCTGTGCTCCGGCGAGTGACTGTTGTCCGTGCTAGCGATTCGTTTTCTTAACGCGTGGGTGTGTTCCGTGCCGGTCTATTAAGATTGCTCCCTCGGAGAGATTTTCTCTCATTCGGTGTTTGGCACACCGCGGTTGAACAGCAGGTAGGATCTGCAGCCGCTTGCTCCAAGATGGGGTGCACCATGAGCGCTGACGAGAGAGAGGCTTTGGCCCGGAGCAAGGCGATTGAGAGAAATTTGAAACAAGACGGCGCGCAAGCTGCGAAAGACATCAAGTTGTTATTATTAGGTAAGTTCGTTCTTTTTTTTTAATGCTTCATTTTTACTTTAATGGTGCATGCCAGTTGACATATATGCTCGCTTTTTTTTCTTGTTATTATTTTTATTTTTAATGTTTCATTTTAACTTCAATGATGCATGCCAGTCGACATAAGATCGCTTGTTTTTTAAAGTTTCAGTGAAAAGACAAGATCAATTTAAGTTCAAATGAAGTGTTTTAATGTTTCATTTTAACTTCAATGGTGTATGCCAGCTGTGATATAAGCTGGCTTTTTTTAACTTGTAATTATTAGTATTATTTTTTTTAAATGTTTCATTTTAACTTCATTGAAGCATGTCACTTTACATAAGATCGCTTGTTTTTTTATGTTTCATTCTAACTTCAATGACGCATGGCAGTTGACATAGGCTCGCCTGCTTTTTACGTTTCATTTTAAATTGATGTTGCATGTCACTTGACGTACGTTTGCTTGTTTTGTGATGTTCCATTTTAAATTAAATGATGTGTGTCAGTCGACATATTGTCATTCAAGGTAACTTTGAGCCTTGGAGCTAACTTTCCGCTGCTTTAAATTTTTCAGTATCTTTGACTTCAAAAAAATAGAAGATACTGCTATACACTCCTGGCAATATTGTGAAATAAGTTTTCTTCTATTTATTTTATACAAAAAAAAAGTTGCCAATATTGTGCACAGCTTACTGCATCATTCGATAACTTAAAGTAACTGTTTGGAAGCTATTATAGAAGTTTTGAAATTGCTCTTCCTATATTATAATATTTACAACATTATATGTAAAAGAAATCGTGTGATATGAAGTAAAAATGAGTGTGAAGGGGGGGGGGTAGGTTAAGAAAAGCGAAATTGCAGCTCAAAGTTACCGGGATGACTTTAAGTCAGTTGACATAATTGCTTTTTTCGTTAAAACTTCACTTTTAAAATGAATTTACGCTGACAGAAAATAAACTATTACTTTTCTTGTGAAGCTTTCCGTAACTTTTGCGGTTAAAATTAGGAAAAAATGTCAACAAAAAAAGATAATATTTTCTTTCAATATAATTTTTGAGTGTGGACCGTTACACTGTGGAAAATGAATGTTGTGTTTTTACAGTATAATATAGTTAATTTTATAGTAATAAACTAAAAATTTCTAATTTTACAGTAATATACTGTAAAATCGCTAACTTAACAGTACTAAACTGTAAAATTGCTAATTTTAGTCTATTACCGTGCATTTTACAGCTTTAAACTGGAACCTCTGCTGGCAGTATTAAGAGCAAGAATCTGAGAGAGTGTCACGCCTGTGATTCATGACCTCTCAGATTTTTTCCAAAAAATTACCAAATGTTTATTATCTTATTAAAAGACCAAATCCAGAACGTTTTGCTCTAAAGTTGAGTTGTTTAGTTTTTATAGACCCCTAAAGTTGAAGGTGCGGCATCAAAAATTATGCGGATTTTCAAGACATGGAAATTGCAGTGAGCCAAAACTCTTACCAGGAACTGTTTAACTCCAATTTTCTTTTTGTATATGGAATATAGAAGGTTGAAACTTTACAAAATGAATGTTAAATTTGTGCTAAGTTGTTGCCGTAAGGTCAGTGAAGGCCCTCAAAACAGGGCATTTTTGACGTTTTTTAGCGTTTTTGAGGTCTAAAAACAGCTTGTACATTTCAGTTGGCACGGCACAAGTAGTGTCGTTTGAAAGACCAGTGTAAGCACTTTAAAATAATGTATAAATAACCGAGGAAAGTTCAGCGTGCTTTTAGTTGCGTAAGGCCGAAATATGAAAAATGTCATATTTTACCGATATTCAAACGGTCATAACTTCCTCTGCCAACAACATATTGAAATATTTTTTTCGCCAATGTCGTACTCTATTCTTTGTATTAACAGAACAGTTGAGTCCTTTGAGGCGAAATGTGAAAAAAATTTTTACAAAAAATTTATTTTTTTCTATGCATTTTTTGTAAAAAATTTTTTCACATTTCGCCTCAAAGGACTCAACTGTTCTGTTAAGACAAAGAACAGAGCATGACATTGGCAAAAAAAATATTTCAATATGTTGTTGGCATAGGAAGTTATGACCGTTTGAATATCGGTAAAATATGACATTTTTCATATTTCGGCCTTACGCAACTAAAAGCACGTTGAACTTTCCTCGGTTATTTATACATTATTTTAAAGTGCTTACACTGGTCTTTCAAACGACACTATTTTTGCCGTGCCAACTGAAATGTACAAGCTGTTTTTGGACCTCAAAAACGCTAAAAAACGTCAAAAATGCCCTGTTTTGAGGGCCTTCACTGACCTTACGGCAACAACTTACCACAAATTTAACATTCATTTTGTAAAGTTTCAACCTTCTATATTTCACATGCAAAAAGAAAATTGCAGTTTAACAGTTCCTGGTAAGAGTTTTGGCTCACAGCAATTTCCATGTCTTGAAAATCCGCTTAATTTTTGGTGCCGCACCTTCAACTTTAGGGGTCCATAGAAACTGAACAACTCAACTTTAGAGCAAAACATTCTGGATTTGGTCTTTCAATACGATAATAAACATTTGGTAATTTTTGGGAGAAAATCTGAGAGGTCATGAATCACCTCATAATGTTAGGCGTGACAGTTTCTCTGATTCTTGCTCTTAAGACGCAAAGAGGGGGTTGCAATTTTCCAAAAAAAGAAGGAGGGCGTGATGGGGGAACACGGTGGTCACATTTGAATTCCAGGGATGATTTTACATAATACACAGCAAGAATGGTGTTAGAAACATTTTTAAGAAGGGGTTTTGCCACACAGTGTAATTGGTGAGAAGTTAATTTTTTGAATTCGTTAAAAAATACTTTTTTACTTGCCGTCAGTGCCTAAAAGTGTTATTACCCAAGTTCTGAGGGAGCTACAGAGTTGTATTTATACAACTCTGTAGCTGAAGTAACAAAAAAAGTCGCCTGGACAAATAAAAAAATATAGTTTTTTGACGTATACTGAGGGGCAATTCCATGGTGTCGGACGTAAAAAATGAAGAAATATTTTTTAGTTTTAGTTCCATTTATCAAATATAAACTGAATAGAAATGATTAAGTTGGTATTCAAAATACTCGCTACATCATAATGAATAAAAAATAATGTTAGTTTTTTTAAATAGATCTCTTAAATAGAAATTAAGAAGATTTAAAGAGTTGGTGTCGGACGTAAACGCACAAATAGTAAAATTGGAGATTCACTTACAATTTACTGAAACTCTGCGAATTGGCTTACATTTTAATTTCAAAAACAGCTAATATGGATAGTATACTTATGATTGAAGCATATTTTACAGTTTTTTAATGATATTGTTTTGAATAAAATTAACTTGGAACTACTTTTACCTTGGTGTCGTACGTAAATTTGCGGTGTCGGACGTAAACTCTTCGAATTGGACCTAAACCGTTGTTCTTAATTGTAAATACATGTCAACAATTACAGTTTTAAATAAGAAAATTAGCTTAACTTTTATTCCTAGGTCACACATATATTTTTTTAACATTTAAAAGGGTTCGTCAAATTTAAACTGCCCCCTTTTTCCTGTAGGGATCGGAGGACGAATACGTCTATAATGTCAGTAATTTGTAAAATATTTTGTCCTCATTTCTTGGCCATTTAAAATAGCCTTTAGAACTATGCATGACTGAATCAAAGTAATTTGCAATTTTTTTGGTGACACATCCAAGATAAAGCTTGGCATCATGCATTACCACAGCCCAGTCATTGATGTTTACTGTATCAAGATCTGCATATTCTTCGATCCCGGAATTATCAGATTCTGACATAGTAAATATTGGTACTGTTCTTAATTTGGTTATCACGTGATATGTCACCAATTTGATCTTGATTGTGTCCAACTGATTTGAAAAAATGAGCAGATTTGATGTTCGGAATATGGAAAACAGCTTTCCAATGCTGATGCAAATGCTTTGTATCTATGTGTATATCTTTTGCTAGAATATACTTAAAATGCATATTTGGACTTAAAAGTGCTGCAACTTGAGAAAATTGCTCCGCTTTTGTCACCGTCATTTTTCCTACTTTAACGCGGCGCCAAACGATTTTTTTCACAGTGCCTCCTATGGCATCAACGACCATCAACCAGCAAATATGAATATTAATCAGAACACTAATGAAAAAAATGTAAGCATCCACTTGTACTAATCCAACTACGAAATCCATGTGTTCTAACTCTTTGCGAAACAGAATACAGGTTGTGTTGTGATGATCTAGCTTTTAAAACTTTAGATGAATACGTAGAGTTGTGTTGCTGTTTTTTTTCAAAGCAATAATATGTATATAAACTTTTTATTCATTCAAGAGTTCCTAGAACAACTCAAAGGCATTGTAATTGTCTTAATATAAATGTCACATGAGGAGAAAAAAACTTTTAAAGTATTATTCTGAAGTAAAATTTACTATTTAATAAGTAAATTTAAAGTATATGTATGCACAGTAAAGTCAAAATTATTTTTTTAAATCATGTTTCACTTTAACTTTGTAATTAAAGGTAAAATATGGAGAATCACAGTTGTAAACAAATGTTATATACGGAATGTAACAGTGTCGGACGTAAACGGTGTCGGACGTAAAAAAATTCTTTACGTCCGACACCTAGATTTTAATTCAAAATATTTACTTGTCACAAAATGTTAATAGGTTACATTGATGAGACTAAAGATCTTACTTTGTATACGAAGTTAAATGAATGTAGCATTAAAATTATTGGCCCAGCATAATTAATCGTACATTTTGGTGTCGGACGTAAAACACTTAATGTGCCCCATGGGAATTCTGTCACAAATCAAAATGAATTATATTCTCACACATTTTTGCAACATCACCTACTGTACATTGAATATTTAAATAGTTATTCGTCTTAATTCATAATTTTAATATGTATATTTTGGAAAAAAACAGAGCTTCTTTAAGAGTCGTCAAATATACTTTGAAAACGCTCTGGATGTTGACCTTAGTTTGAGCTCTTGTAACTTAGTCAAAACTTAAGTTATCAAAATTTAGATATGAATTTCAAAATAAACAACTCTTTACCTTTAAAATGATACCTTGTTTGTTTAGAAATATTCATTTTGAAAATTTGACCATTTGGTTGACCTTATCGTGGAATTGCCCTGAGTATTTTCGGGAATTCATTTACAAGTTGGTTTCAACTGTATAACCATCTTTAGATGCCATTTCAGCTAGTTAGGAAACTGTGATGTAATAGTGCAACAAATAATAGCAATACATATTTTAAAACAGGTAATTGGCCTTTTTTCTCTAACGTCGAAAAACACTCATTTTGCAAAGTTTAGAACCAAATTATGCAAAAACCGAAAGAGTAGCCAAAGGTTTGTTAGCTGATTGTGTTTCTGGGACAAGAAAGGCTTCTGCTCCAGCTAGTTTTATATCTGGTCACTCGTGGTTCAAGAAGATAACGACCCTCAAAGTCATGTAATTTTGCGATTTCTGCAATTTTAGAGTCAAATATTTCAATGTGCAAAATAGCAACAACAAATATTGTTATGTTTCTGGATACTACTCTTTAGTGGGTACTACTCTTTAGTGGTTCGCTGTTGCTACAAGAACATTTGGTCGGTCAAAGTTGCATTAAAAAACTATTTTTCGTACAGCTTTGAATGACCTCTGACCTTTGTGCCAAGACTCGTCCACAAATATTTATGAACTTACAATTAGTGGGGATATAGTAGAACACAAAATAATTGTCAGTTCCATGATTCAGTCCTAAAGCAAAAAGTATTGGCTTATCTAAGTTGGCATGTTTTTACTGAAAAAAAAGAGCAAAGACTAACTTTGACCTCCCAAAACGGAACGAAAAAAATTTTTTTTGCAAAAATAAAAAAACACGTGTTTAATAATTTTAAGTAAAGACCATATTCAGAAATTTTCAGCAAAATCAAAAATGTCAAGTTTTTTGACTGCCTGATTCTTAAAAAAAGCGGCTCTTAATTTTTTTCGAGAGGACATGGTAAACACGGAAAAATAAAGATAATCCTTACTAGTAAATTTGTTAGTTGCAAAAGTAGAATACAGAGAAAATTGAAAATCCTTATGCTAAAATCAATTGCAAGTATTTTGATCGTTAACAAATAGAAATTGGCAACTGATAAATATTTTGAATTAGTGAGTTTTCTTTTTTTGTTGGCCAACAATGACATCCAATCACATAAATAAATGCTTAGCCGCATTTGCTAAAAAACGTTATAGTTCGTGTTCTATACAACATGGAAGTTCCAAACACATTCTATTAGACGCAGATTTTTTTTTTCTTTCTTTTAGTACTGTTGTTATATGTATATTTCCAAGTACCGTAAAAGTGGGTGAATCGGCACACTTTTTAGCTTTGATTGTGAAAAAAGTAGTTAAAAGATTTTTTTTAATTTGATTTTTTTTGATAGAAATTTCGGTCTTGCTTTGCTTTTGATATTCCAAAATGACCAAACATTTTGAACAGTTACCTATATCTATAGGAATTTTGGGGAGTTCCGAATCACTCCGCTGATAGGGGTCAATAGAAACACATGAAAAACTATTTATTTTTTTCATTTTAATATGTAATAGGTCTCACAAACATGAGTAATATTGATGGGGGAGAATAAAAACAGATAGTTATTGTCAAATAAAAGTTTATTTTCTATACCAGTATATGTTTATGATTTATCAAAATTCAAAATAATTTTTAACTTATGAAAAATTAAAATTAATTTTAAGAAATGCTTTTCAATTGAAATTCTATGCTTTAACATAAAGTGAATTCACCCATGTCGTCAACAAATATGTACTTGTTCTTGAAACTAACAGTTGTGGCTTGGCTTAAGTTTTTTCATAACATCTTCCGGGACGAACGCTTCCTTTCTTTAGTTTCTTGAAATCTCTGGGTTTCTGGGATTTGTCCTGTAAGATTTTCCCACTTATTCATCACTGTCTTCGTGTTGGAATTTTGCTACATAATGTCTGTATGACTTTTCCCTATGTATTTTAAGTAAAAAGAAGTCTCCAGGAGCAAAAATATTTTTCAATCTGCAACTTTCTGTCATTCTACGATCTAGTTGCTCACGAGAAGGGGTAAACAGTAATAAATCCTTATCCCTGTCTTGACTAGAAGAATTGGGGTTAGAATCTTGATTTTTCAAAGTTTCCTTTAAATAAGTTTAAATTGGAACAACAGAACAAAGTGTTCTTATTCACCACGAAAAAAAAATTTTCTACTTCTTATACCATTACCTTTCTAAAAAAATTTAACTGCAAAATATACCCGGTATTTTTATGAAGAATTTCTTTGTATGATCAGGAAGTTTTGTTCCGAATCACCCCGCTGTTCCTATACACCCCATTTTACGGTATGTTTTCACTTCAAAAATTGCGAAAAACATTTTATAAAGATTTTTAATCAATATATTCGTTATTTAACGTCATTTGAAGACGCGACCTAGATAAGAACACTCTCGATCAACTCTCCTTTCAAACAAAAAAAAGAAAAAAAAATCAAAATTGGACCATCCGTTTAGGCGCTAGAGTGCCACAGACAAATACACAGAAACACAGAACAACAGATACACAGACACGTCAAACTTATAACACCTTTCCTTGTTGCGTCGGGGGTTAAAAAGACGCGTAACTGAAATATAATTGCAAATAGTAGCTAATGAATGCTAGACTTTACTCCTTGCTGTTTTTCATACTGAGTAAAAGTATTTATAATATTACAAATTTTTACATTCTATCTTATTGAGTCTTTGCTTCGTTTGAAGAAACGTACTTCATTTTGAGATAGTGGTAGCCTTTCTTGTAGAGGGCAGCCTTTAAAGAGCTAAAAAATTCAAATGTAGTGGTTTGAATCTATGGCTTATATGAGGCGGTAGGGTTAACAGCGTTATTCCATCTATTGAGTATTTGTAGGTTTTCACGGAAATGGCTCTAGTGATTGTCTTAGAACAAGAAAATAGGATCTACTTCCTTGGCTTAACATTTTTGCCGAGAAGTGCTGAAGCCAATCAAAACACAAATCTCATCTATCCATTCAACTTTAGAACGGAGGGTCATTCGATTGTTACTAACGTAACATTAGCATCTCACTTTCTCTTTTAATTTAAAAGTTAAAGTATAAGGAATAATTTAAACGGTTTTAAGTTGCAGATTTATATTGCACAAGGTTAGTATGGATTATTTCTACCGAGAATTTGAAGCAAAATTACTGCTGATAGAGCTATTTTTTCAGCAAAAACGGCATTGTGACCAACGTAACATTTTTGCAACCCCGAAAGACAATGCTTATGTTACAAGGAATTTTCTTTTTGAAAATTGAGCAGGCATTTAAAATTAGCTGATAATTTTGTAAAAGATAAAGTCTATACTTTTAAAAATATACTACAAGTTTACCAAAGTTGAGAGTTTTTTGGTCCTTAGTGGTAGTTTCGCTAAAAACTGTGTGACTAACGTAATCATCAAATAACAAGCTATGCATACGTATAAAACATTTATTATGAGTAATCTCTGAAACTTACAATAAATTTACACTTTTAAAGAACGTTTTTATGTGTGCATATGGTGCCTTTCTTTCCTTTTTTAAAATTAGTATATGAAATTGGATGGAAGGATTCCCTTAAAATAACTCAATTTGAATCTGTAAAAAGTCAGCTTTTACTAACTGAATAACATTAGTTTTAGGCTAATTAACGCCTAAATATCTTTCTTTTAAAAAGTTAAACTTTATACAAGCTGGTAGTTTCACCAAATCAAATTATTCTGCCAATTTACAAGTAATAGTCATAGGAAACTCCGTACTTTTCAACCCTATAGTCTTTAAGGTTTACTGATTCGTTAAACGAATGGTGTTGTATCTACTGAATTAAAATGTACTACCGAACAAAATGTTCAAACATTTTTACACAATGCATTTTGAAGAATTCATTTTAGTTCTAGATAACACCGCAAATGTTTTAATTTCTAAATCCTCATTGATGCATTTTCTATAACATACAACATCAGCTTCTACTGTAGTTTTATCATGTAACATCTTCAAATGTTTTCCAATGAGTTGCCATTGCTTCATTTTTATGTTTAATAGAAAAGTTTTCTACAAAATCTAAAAATTATCCTTTGGATTGTCTTTATATTTTCTCAATTATTTATTTTAGATTTTTATGTTGAATGCATATTCAGAAGAATAGTCATTTTGCTTTACCCATTCGTCCTTTTTAAAAATAATTATTCTTCTTTAAATTAGAAGAATTTCTTTTTGAAGAAGATCATTAAAAAGACATGTTTAAGGGACAGAAGGTCTACATTCTGAAATTACTAGAGCTATTTTTCCCCCTAAATATTTTCAATCAATTTAGCATGTCTATTTGTTCAAAATTGTAAATGAAATTGAACATCATATTCAATAAGTTCTAAGAATAGCAGTTATTGTAAAAATGTTACGTTATTCACATTATTTTTTTTATGACTGCTGTAGCTAAAATAAATGGGTCATTTTCAAAATTTGCTTACATTTGCTGTCCGGAGGTTAAAAAGACGATTTTGAAGCATAACTTATATTTTAAATTCAATGCGAATAATTATTTTCTGCAAGAAATACCCCCCAAAAAATTCTATCACTCAACAAATTATTGAAATTTATTTATTTATTTTTATATAAGTCTTTAAAAATGAGAATCAAGGCAAAAACGCTTGTCCATTTCCAATTTTCGCAAGTTCAACTATTTTTTTCCTATACTTAATGGTCAAAAAAAGTAAATGCGACATATTATTTTTATATATTGACTATTAGTATATGGTATTCATGATAAATATTGACAATAGTAATTTTATTTCAATAAGAAATGTATGAATATATTTTGTCCGGAAGTTCTTGTCAAGTCCGTTACCCTAAGATTGTTTTAGCTAAAAAAGGTATTTATTGAAGTCAAAAGATGGTAACACGTATTCAGTTAACTTAACAAATTAGTGACGTAACTATTTTGTACCATTTTGTTTCCCTGAGTCGAGAAGTATTGCTGTGGCGTTTCTCACAAAAATTTTTCCAGGTGCGTATTTTTATTCTTTGTCAAATCCGTTACCAAAGATTTTAGTATTAATTTTTACTTTTTCTAAACTTTTATCCCTAAATATTGTTCCTTATACAACTCTAAGAAAATGCATATTGTAGTTCAATTTTTAAATTCGACAACCTAGCCATAATTTGACATTTTGGTTGAAATGTCAAGTCCGTTACTGGTCAAATCCGTTACCAAATGTCAAATTCGTTACCATAGAGTTTTTGATAAATATTTTAATCATCACAAACATCGTTTTAAGCTTCAGGGCGCAAATAATTTCAAATGAAGTTGGTTCTAGGCTCTGATATAGTTTAAAAGTGAGATTTCATATTGATTTTGTGTGGTAATGGACGACAATTTTCCTTGCAACTTACAGTTTTACTACAGCATTTGAATACTTAATTATTCATCAAAGTGTACAACCAGTTACTTTTTTACACACCTACAATATGTGACTAAACATCTGTTAGTGTTTCTAAAAGAAAATAGCAAGTTAAAAAAATTACTTAAAAATTTTGAAATGTAAGCATATGGTGAAAATGACCCAAATATTTTGTACTTTTTAAGTAGCGATGATACAAATGTAAGAAAATAAAAAGTTTTGACAAGTACAATTATCTGGTTCAGTTTTAAAAGAGAAAATAGCACATTTTCGTGACTAACGTAATATGAATATAAACGGTGAAACAACCGAAATAATTAAAATGCTCATCTTTATAAATTATGTAAAAATAACAATCAATTTTATTGGACATATAACTAATCTTTCATAATAGGCATAGTTATTTTAAAAATACACATAATTTTCACATTACGCAAGAAAAATTAGATACCTATGCTTTTTACGTAAGCTAAGCTTTTTCTGCAAACATGCACATATGTAAAGCTAGAAGAAAAATCACCAAATGGAATTTTTGTAAACTGTTACCTAATTTATATACAAGAAAATATGCTGAATAAAATAATAGGTAACAATTAGAGTTTTGTAAAAAAAAATCTGAGGCTGAGGTAGACATTTCTGTGGAATAACCCTATAAACTGCTGCGGTTGGACCTCCATATTGAAGTGGAAGACATATTCAAGCTCAATAATATAAACTTAGGTGTAACTGGTTATTGTTGAATGGAATAAATACCTTCAAAAAAATTTACAATTATTGAAAATGCATGTAAAATGTAAGTAATTCAATTAACATAAAACTCAACATTTAAATATTAGTGCTAGTATCACTTAAATATCTTACCGATTTGTTACTGGGCAGATTTACCCCACAAGGAATGAGCAAAATTTTCATCAAAAGAGAGATAATTCTATGCACTGCCATGTGGCTTAAACTTTATTTTACTCGAACGCATTTGCTATGAATAAACAAAACCAATCCCCCCCTCCCCCCCCACAGAACATCAAAAATTCACTGCAACAAAAGAAATAAACATTACAGTTGTTGCAGTTACATTTCATGTTAACAAAAAGTTTGTTACAAGAAACGAAATATATAATCTTCTTCTTCACAGTAAGCTTTGAATTTCCCTATAAGTGTACTATGCGAATATGAGAACACAAGCTCTCTCATCAAAGACTCTCATCCTGCGCAGAATTTCCACCACTCACTAAAATGGGCGATTCTCTGTAAACTGGTAATTGGCTGTCCGGACCAAGTATTTTAAAAATAATAAAGTGTAGTAAAGTAATTATCGCTTTTAATACAAGTAAAACATTAATACTCTGTGGCCCAATTGTATTTGGAGCGATAACAATTTAAATTTTTTTTCTAGAAATTATCTAAGTGCTAAAAATACAGTCCCCTGACTGTCCCAATCGTATTGTCTAACACTTCAAGGTAATATTCCAAAAATCCTATCAACACTACATAAATTTGGCAATTAATCTCTAAAAATAGAATAATGCAGCTATATTTTTTTCATGATATAAGGTCTAATTACGTATTTCAAAGCCTGAAATTGTCATGTAAATTCTGTCCAGAGATTTTTCAAACAGTCCCCTGAGACAAATTCAAAGCACCAATAGAAAAAATCTGTTACTCTTGCAAATGTTTTTTGACATGAAGTTTAAAGCATTCAGTGTGAATTTTCTGAAATTGCTCCGAACGGTGTTGAAACGATACTTTGTTTAGAATCAGAGCCACATTTGTGATGAAAGTATGCATCAGGGTCGTTACGAAAACAGTCCTCTGGGAAGTGATTTCATTAATGTCAATTAGTTTAATTATGAAACGTATTAGTTATTATGTCCACAATTTGTGCCTAAATTTATAGGTAGTTTCGTAACGAATTATGTTCCAATAGTTTTGCAGATATTACGCAACAAGGAGTGAAAACACAGTCACCTGGCACAGTCCCCTGCCTAGTTATACCAGACGGTGGAATTACCCCCTATCACAATTTATCAGAAAAACACAAGCTTCAATTGGTCCTCTTTCAAACCAAAGTAATAGATTCATTTGCTGAACAATAGTATTATAATTATACGAACATTTCGAAAAACCATGCCTGGACAGATTTCGTATGAAAAATGACGAGTTTACAGAGAATAGCCCATAGGGTCACCTGGGGTAATTCCTGGTCAAAAAGCATTAACATCCAATTATCACAAAATCTATCTAAGTTAGAGTTACAAATTTTGGTATGGAGGAAGCACATTGGGATGTCCATCGAATAAAATATTCATGCTATCAACAATACATAATGAACTTGAGTAATTGTCGTTAATTAGTGACCAGGAATTACCCCAGAGATGGGGTAATTCCTGGCCACTTACGGGGCAATTATTGGTCACTCAAATGATTGATGAAAATGCATACATTTTGTAAGCACATTATTAATTCAAGTTATTAAACTAATTAGATAAAGAATTTATTTATATATATAGCTAATTAAACACTGTATTTAGTTTTTTTAAGGAAGAATGCAATTGTTTTCAACATAATAGCTTTACTTAATAAAACTTAGCCAAAATACTTTTTGTACACTTTGTATGCAATAGCTACAGCTTTTATATCTGTTGTGAATGAATCTTCACCTACCAAATAAATAGGTCCATAAAAAATATGGTGCACATGCACCATACACACTGAGCACATGCTTCTGTCTGTTATGAACAGGTTAAGGTGAACAGTTAAGTGAATAGTACAATGCAGTTACAATTAAGCATTTTTCTTAGTATAATTAAGAATAATTATTAAAACTTATAAAATAATTGGATGATATTTAACAAAGAAAAATTCAGTATATTGTATACTTATCATTAACAGATAAGAATGTTACATTGCGGTTACAATTAACTTTGCAGTTAAGGCTCACAGAGTTACATATAGTTTAAATCAATAACATATGTCAATAATAGGTGAAATAATAAACCATAAATATTAAAAAAAGGACTGACCAGGAATTACCCCACTGACCAAGAATTACCCCAGTAGCCAGGGGCATTATTTGGAGCCTTCCTGCAAATTATTCAAAACAATAATGGTAAATCCAAAACTATTTTTCAGTAACTGACATGGTACCTAATTCAACCAAAAAAACGAAAAAGAAAAATATTCAGAAGTTTGAGTTTGATTACGATCTTTGTACAAATGTATCAAAACTAAGTCCAATCTTGTTTTACGAAATTTAACAAGCGATTTTAAAAAGATTTTTTTTTTCAAACTAAATACACAGTCAACTCATAATTAAGTAATGAATTGCAATGAAGATAGTTCAGAGTACCTCTGTGATTTTTTTCATTTTGCTGAAGGATTATTAAGACATAAAAAGGACTGTGACCAGGAATTACCCCAGAAACTTGCTGACCAGGAATTGCCCCGGGTGACCCTATATGTTAAAAAACTAGATCTAGATCGTATTGTATACTCTACGGGAAAAAGTATAATTGAAGGGGCAAGTGTATAAAGGTGATATGTGACAATTTTGGAAAAGCTTACTTTATACCATGGATTAAGCTGAAAAGGTAATAATTCTTTTCTTGAAAACTTTTTCTAGAAATTTAATAAATTGTCACTTATTACCTTTTATTCACTTGCCCCTTCGACGGTGTATGTGAGTTAACACAATTGAACAAACACTAATTTGAATTT